>BPLR01007192.1:0-32832 GCA_021605095.1 Caerostris extrusa | reverse complement strand
GAAGCTAAATGATGGGGTATAGTATTTAGAAATTATTTCGGCACATCGAATATATTCGTGTGAAAAATTTATATAAATAGCTGCCATAATTCTATTTAAAAATGCAATATGAAGAAAAATTAAATTGCTGAAGATATTCTTCAGTAGCATCAACACTTCGATCATGGCGGATTTATTTTGTTATCACCAAACTCTTTCGTTTTGTTTAGGTTTCCGTCTGTGAGATGTTTATTAATCGTTTAACCGTAATTGTAAAATAATTTAATCGTTTTAATTAAAAACTTAAAAATAAAGTCAAAATGGTAATTTTGAACTCAAGAATGCTCTGTTTATTAATCGTTTAACCATGTAAATCGTAATTAATTGAATTTTTTTTAATTAAGCACAAGAAAAAAAGGTCAAAATATGAAAATTTTCAGAACTGAAAGAAAAGGAAATGTTTTATTAAACGTTTTAATCGTAATCGTAATTAATTTAATCGTTTATTTGATTTTTAAAATAAGAACGTTAAAAGGTCAAGAGGTACTTGCTACAATTTCAGACTTATTTAATAAAGGATGTTTCTGTTGTTAAAATTTTCAGATATTTTCGTTATCGTTTGAATAAAGACTTATCTTATCAAATTTATTACATTCAATCCTTAGAGTGAATTAATTAAAAGGATTGAATTTTCAATTTCAGTCTTTTAATTAAGTATATTGAATTTTATCACTGAAACTATGTAAGGCTGTTTTCCGCTACTTTTTTAAAGAATAACATGAAAGCAAAATAAAGTAACTTGTAAAAGAACTTGAAACAAGCATAATTTAATGAAGAGAAATTCGGTTTTTACTGAGAGAAAAAAAAATAATTCAAGTCATAAATTTCTAATAATATATTGACCTCCGAAACAAAAAAAAAAAAACTACAATATTCCCACGTATATAAGCTATTTTCACTTCCATTTGATCGGCCAGGAGCTATCAACTCAAAAAATAGGCATAAGTGCTTATTGGATAAGAGCTTTCACTGAGACAGAGGTGAATGAAGCACGAGTACGATAAGCCCCATTTATTTCTCTGGTTGTTTTTATTTTGACGTTGTTTTTAATGCAAAATACAAACATTTTTTTTATTTTTTATCATTTGTATTAAACATTTTGAAATTTAGCAAAAACAAATTTAATAAAATATAACAGATTTTCAAATTAAAAATAATTTTTAATTTTTAAGAAACAAATAATTTTATTAAATTTTTAAATAATTTTTATTATTTAATTTTAAACTAAATTCTTAATATTTGATTTTTAAATATTATTTTAATATACCATTATTTATTAATATTTTAAAAATTATTAAATGTTTTTAAACAAATGTTCGCTATTTAACGATTTGAAATTCAGTTTTAAAGTAAGTTCATAAGACATATATTAATAATAGTAATAGTTTTTTAAACAAATGTTTAATTGTGTGTTCGTCTTTTTAAGTATCGCATAATATATATATATATATATAAAATATCGATTATATCCAACAATGAATTTTGTTCGCAAGAATTTCAATTCCTTTTTATCAGTAAGTTCAGTCGATCAATATATTAAATTATTTATAAATTAACAATGATAATTTATAATTACCTTTCATATTATTACGGTAGCTCTTATTTTATTATATTGCTCATGGGATTCTTTGCATTTTGACTTTTCTACATTGAGGAAATCTTGAAAATTTTCTCTTTTACATTTCATCTGTTTAGCATTAAAGTTTATAAAATAAACGTAAAAAATAAGAATGTTCGAAATTTTTGAACATCAAACGTAGTTTTCTAAACGTAATAAAATGATTGTAAATCATATAGTTAGTAATCATGGATTGTTTATCATCAAGTCTTTCTTGATACCGATAGTCATAGTAATTACTTGATGTTCCAGAAGTACATATTAGTTACTATTAAGAAGTAAACTTGTGACACTTAATGTGAGATGATTATTTTAATGAAAAGCGAGAAAACATCATTAAAATATACAGAAATAAATTAAACAACTGATTTCAAATAATACCCCCATCTTTGATACATCGTTTGGTTTCAAGAACTTTTAAACTAGGCCAAGAACATATGCTTATCTTCAGTTTTTCATTTAATATTTCATTCTGTTTATGAACCAGTTTGAGGAAAACTAAGGTTTTAACAGAATATTAGCACCAATGAAAATGTAATTCAAATATGTGAAATCTATGTTCATCTATGGACGTAGAGTTAAAAGGAAATGAAAGTGATTTTGAGAAATAACAAGGAGTTGAGATCTGTTTCCAGCGCGGATTATGCTAAAAATTCGCGCCAACAGATTAAAATTTAACTGCTTATAGAATTCTTTAATTTATATTATATTAATATTCATATAACTTTTGAGAAAATTAGTCAAATAAAATAAAGTATCCTTTATGCATGTTTGTTTATGCTCTTATAAACTAATACTAAATCAATATGCAACCTTATTTAAAACATGTACTTAATTTCAACGTTCATCATAAATAAAATATAAAAATGTCAGCTAGTATTTTTAATAAAAAATTCCATTTTGTAGTGAACATGAAAAGGAATTAAACATGAAAGGAATTAAAGAAATGCTTCAATATTTTTTTGTTTAATAAATTGATGCAATAAATTAATATTGTTCACATACAAAAAAATTAAATTAAAAAATACTTTTCAAAAGATTTTAATGCTATTTTTTAATGAATTTCAAAAAAACAAAAAAATTAATTTAAATATATAAAAAAATGAAGCATTTAAAACTAATAAACAATAATAAAAAAAAGATTTCCATTTTTTCAATATTATTTTTTCATTTTACCAATATTTTCTTTATGATAATTATTGGTATGAAATATAATTATCATAATTATCAGTTTTCTTTATGATACTTATAATTATATTTTTTATTATATGAATTCCGTTTTTATGAGGAAGAAAAATTCCATTTTTTTCATTTAAAAAAATAAATAAATGAATTCCTTTTTCCCCACTAAACAATAATAAAAAATTGTTTTCCTGCCCATGCTTTCAAAATTTTTATGAATAGATTATCAAAATTAATAAAAAAATAAATAGTTAGTTATAGTAGAATATAAATAATAATTTATCCATTAATGATGAAAAATATTTACGCAGAGAAACTCTACAGATTAGAAATAAAAGGCATTATCTTTTACAAAAACGCTATCATTAAACTATCTTTCGGATCTAGAAGACAAATTTTTGTGATGGAAGAAAATATTTTTTTTTTTCTTGCGTAGGGCGTATCAAAATTTGCGACATCTCAATATTGAACAAGATTGTGCTGCAATTTTATATGGATAAAAAATGTAATTTATATCTCCCTGTAATTTATTAATAACTGCACAGCAAGCTTTTCTTCACATTACATGTAACATATTGGCGGAGATTTAAAATATTTATTGCCTAGAAAATAAACTTTATAAATATCTTTAGAGTAAAAACAATATGGAGTTTTTAAATGTACTTTAATATAAAAAAAAAAAAAATTTAAATATTCATTACATATTTTATTATTGTAATTTTAATTGTTTTTTTTTCATTTGATATTACAATTATTGTTTAGGATTGCACTATTTCTAGGAAATTCATATTAGAATTAAATTGATTATTAAAAATATTTTTAAAATAAATAAATAAAAAAAATTTTATGCAAAATCCTATTTAAATCTTATGCATATTTATATAATATTATATGTAAATATTATATTTATATATAATAATAAAATTATTATTCTGTAAAAAAATTACATATTTTATATTGTTTACTCTAATTGTTTTTTTAATTGATATTGCAAAATATTGTTTAGGATTGCACTATTTCTTTTGAAATTCATTCATTAAGAATTGATCATTAAAAATATTTTAAAATAAAAAAAAATATTTTAAAACAAAGTTATGTACATATAGAAAAATATTTATATAAAATTTTATTTAAAAATATATGCACATATAATATTATATATAAATATTATATTATATTATAAATAAATAACTTAAATATACCCTCACATATTTTATTATTAATTTACTGTAATTGTTTTTTTTTTTCATTTGATATTACAAATATTGTTTAGTATTGTACTATTTCGGAAATTCATTCATTAAGAATTGATCATTAAAAATATTTATTTAAAAATATTTTAAAAACAAATATGCATAAAAATAATTATGCAAAATATTATTTCAAAATCATAATTCATTTTAAGAGTAATTAATCAAAATATTTTTTATATTATTTTTTTTCCAGAAATTATATAGTACAGACAATTAAAATATCATATTAATATTTGCTTTTATAGCTTTAACATCATTAAACCATAAAAATTTTTTAATGCACTTTTAAAAAATTTTCAAAATATAGAATATTATAACCATTCTATGTTTAAAAAGAATATGGAACTGCCCCTAAACAATAAATAGTTAAAAAATACATTTGAATTTAATGCATAACGATCCTTTAATATGATTTAAAAGAGATTTCTGGCATTTAATGGCTGACGAAATAAGTTTCGATTTCTAATAATAACTGAAGAAACACATTGAGCACATTTAACAATATGCATTACATGAGTGTTATACATAGAATAAATTTTATTACATTTCAAATTAAAGTTAATTATACACACAAATATTCATTTAATTATTGAAAACTTGAGAATATTTTTAAACTTGGATTTTCTGCTTTTAAAAATATTGCATATGATTTTAATAATTAATTGAGATTCATTATATTAAATAATGTAAAAAGAAACCGAAACTTTTACTTAATGTAACGTTTTTCCATCTCCGTGATGTTCAGAAATTCCATAAATTTACAAAAACACACAAAAGAAGCCGAATAACTCTCGACTTTGAGTCATTTTTTTATTGTTTCCTCTATCTCTCTCGTAAACAAATTCTCCACATAAAAAGGCAAACTTCCAATGGAATAAAATATTAAAAATTAATTTAATTTCGACATAGCATATTTTGAAGATTTGAAAACAATCAAAAAGCGGTTTTTTCGATAAAAAAAACATATTTATCCCCCCTATCATCTGAACCTGAAGTCCAACTTCTTCGACTTTATCGTTGAACATTACCGGTTTGTCGCCGTTAACGTCTGAGGTGATTGCCGGCAGAAATTCAAATCTCTTGCCCATCTCTCCTTCTCCGACAAACCTTGCAGTTAGGGTTGCTATTTCTTTTTATTAAGTGCCTTTTGGCGGACTTCAATTTTTTTCAAAACCTCAAATTTTGAGAACAATGAATTGTATTATTTTTGTAGGTGGTTTGTCATTAAGGAACGTGCAAAGTTGACCCGATTTGTAAGAATCCTGTTTTGTTCCATTTTTTAAAAAAGAAATAATTTTATTTATTTTTGAAAAATTATTTATTTTCGTGTGTTTTAACGACAAAGCAATTCTGAATTTTATAGCAATTTTTGTTTGTATGCAATTATTGTATGTTGATTCAAAAATTGTCATCCAAAATAAATATTTTCCGAAATATTTATTGTTATTCGCTATTATTATTGTTATTTTTTTTTTTTTTTTCATTTCATAAATAAATATATATGTAATGAAATACTTTTGAAATTTTAATTAATAAAAAACATTTGTTTTCTAAATTCTTAAACTAAGGTAAGGCTTTTTATAGCATCATATTATTACGTAACTAAAATAATTTAGAATGAACTATGTTTTTACTGAGGTTTTTCTATGAAATAAATTTTTAAAATGTCAAAAATACCATATTTTGGGAATGATAGGTCACTTGATAAACCCGTTTTTTATTTTTCTAATTATTTATCTTTTATAATATTTCGAATTAACTCTGCTTTTATTTATTTGTGTAATATTTTATAAAAATTTAACTTCATCTGTTTATCTAAATCTTTTATTCATAATAAATTGATTTTTTTTTTTTTTTTTTTTTTTTTTTTTTTTTTTCAGATAGGAACTTTAGAATTGCAAATGTGTTTGTACAATACGAACATCTTTTTTTTAATTTAATTTAGTATCTTTTATTTTTATTTTATATTTTTTAAATAATACTTTTGTTAAACTAAATTACGTTATTTATTAAAGGCGCTCAAAACTGGGTCATCTACTAGTTTTCAATATTTAATAAACGAATTTGCAATCTTTGAAATGTTTACTTTTTATTGAACTAGAGTTCAAAAAAAGTTCCATAGGCTCGTTCGCTTAGTAAAGAACATGTTTTTCTTCCATCAAAGATTGAAGTTCTTAGTTTTTCTTGAGAGACCTATTAGGTTTGATTTAGTTTGTCGCTCTACGGTCATTTTGTGCACACGAGAACTAAACAAACCGGAACCTACAGTTTAATGCGGATTCCGAGCCACTAACAAACATCCTTATCACCGCCAGGATTCAACCTGAAAAGCCTGTGCTACCTATTGCCTCTCATGGATAAATAGCTCCACGTGCATAGTGGAAATCACGCCCGATGATGTAAACTTCCTGTCTGCTTGGAAGTGAGCTGACTGGAGTGAAAAGAAATGTAACACCAGCAGTGTGCGTTTGGTTTTGGAATAAAAGAGACGTGTTTTTCTGTTATAAAAATTCTTTATAATAAATAAAATTTTATAAATAATTCTTTATTTGTATATCATATACACCAATTTTTATTATATATTTACTGGGATTACTACGTTGTAAGTGAAATTGAATTTGTCATTCAGATATATAACTGCTTATTATTACGGCTGTTATAGTGCTTCTTATGTCGGCTGTTATAGTGCTTCTTATGTCGGCTGTTATACAGCTTTATTTTTCCAATTGTCGAGTTAAATCAGCTTAATTGTAGAACGTACGTTGACACCTATACTCATTAGAATAAAAGAGGTGCTCTATTGGGGACAGATCTTGAGATATAGCTGGCCAGGGAAGTATTTGACAAGCATGAAGATATTTAGTAGAAAGCTCAACACCAGCCGAACGAACATTATCCTGCTTAATTGTTAGCCGAGTGAGCTGAAAAAGGAAAGATGAACTGCAGTATGATAATGACGTCACGAGTGGTAACTAGAATTGGCTATCAAATGTAATGCTCTCTCTGGATCATAACTCCCTAGTTTTATGGCTTTATATCGGGTGACACTCTGATATACTATCATTGTCTTAGAGACATTGTCTACACTGATGTTCATGGCTTTTTAAAAGCTTTTACGATAATCTTAGTTTAATCAATATGAGATAATTGTCCAGTTTAACAGAAGGTCAATAAACCTATATCTTTGTAAAACCACTCATTGTGTGTGATAGTCCTTGATTCTTTGTAAGCGTCTATGGAAAGCTGAACTCTAATTGGCCAGCAGCTGCAAATGAATAAACATTTCTCCACACGATTGCTGATAAAATTTTTCGCGCCTTTTGGGAAAAATAGCACTTACAATATTTAAATATTAACACCTGTATATAACATTGTTATTGTTGAACTTTACATAATAGAGTAAAAGTTTTCACTGTTGTATTCTATGTATGATATGTATCAAAATGGAACAAAAAAAAAAATCATGCATGAATTCTTATTTCTATTTGAATGTGAAATTTGATGGCAAATTATAAAGAATAATTTAACAAAATTGATTATATGGAATCAAAGAATTAAGTACAAAATATTCCATATACAAAAGCCACAAAAAATGTTTTAAAATATAAACGTTGTAAAAGTAAAAAATTGAATTAATTTCAATTTGTCCTGTTTCTTTTATAACAAATGATTATAGCCATAAAATATTTCATACGATAATTTATAACCATAAATAATATTATTTCGTCAATATCAATAATATCTATTTCAACATTAACAAAAATGTTCTCAATTAAAGAAAAAGTCTATGCTTTACAATAAAAAATGATGATGATTATTTATTACAAACGTACCTCGTAAATATATAAACTTAATTGCGAACTTTGTTAAATATTGCCCTTTTGTTCGCCATAAAAGTAGAATTACAAAAAAATTGGAGTTATACACTGGAAATATAAAACCCACCACAATGTCTACCAATTACCACTGACCATGGGGCTTAATCATATTTATAGCAAACTATTATTCTAATTCATAAAAAAAATATCTAAGGGTGTTTTTGTGTTTTAACTCCGGCTACATTTGTTTTTCTAATTCAGCTGGCAAGACAGAGATAGTTATCTTTATGCATAAACAAAGGCTGAACCTTTGTTACTCATTTAGTACCTAGACGGCACGTGTAGCTTGAAGATATGCTATGGACACGAGCAACATTACCCCCTCAACGCTCATATTAGACCGGAACCTAAGGTTGAAAATGGATTCCGAACCACTAAAACATCCATGACACAGATGAGACTTGAATCTGAAATATGGTACCGAGTACCAGAGTAACGTGGTATCGAGTACCAGAGTAACATGGTACCGAGTTCCGAGTTCCAGCCATCAGCCCCCACTCCGGCTACATAGCTGTTGGAATATTAATATCCATATAATGTGTATCATATAATATATATGATATACATTATATTATATGAATATTATCATGATTATATAATCCATATAATATATATGAATATTAATATCCATTAATATGCATATAATTCATAATAATGATTCATTCATTACATCATACATCATGATTCATATTCATCATGATTCTCAATTCATCATGATTCTTAATTAATCATGGTTTATATTCATATACATCATGATAATAATTCATGTTTGACAGTAAAATATAAATTGTATAAAAATTGTATTTGGAAAAGGAAAAAAATTTTTTTTCTTATTATTATTTTCCAATTTTCAATCTGTAAAGAAGGCTGGATGACGTAATATTTATTTATTTATTTATGTACATATATGAGGAAAATAAAAATACTTTAAAAATGGAAGATATGTCAAGATATTTTTTAAAGGAAAAGAAAACAAAACAAATTTCGCCTGGAAGTTATAATTCTGTGTATTCTTAAGCATACACAGATTCATAAAGCGCATGAAATCAAGATCTTTATCGATTCTCACTATGTACCTATATGTAAATTTAAATATATTTAAAATATTTCTTCATTGAAATCTACATTTTTAATTTCCAACATAACCAAATTAGTTTTAATCTAAAAATCAATAAGAATATTAAAAATATTATTAAGTAAAATTGAAATCCTACCACCCTTATCTTCAGCTATGTTTAAGCTTTAAGTTTATATGAGGTGCCAAATATGGTAGTTTAACGAGGGAACAGCTGAATTTTTTTTTATACAGGATGTTCGGGAAATACCGTATAAATTGCGCAAGAAGATTATCGGGATTCTTACTAATTCTCGCTCGGATCATACATGTTCGATGCATAGTTTTCGAGAAAAGTGCGGGAAAAAAGTATGATGTCACATCCGGTGCAAGGGAAAATAAGCTTAACTGAAATCGTATGAAATTGCAGAATGTAGGAAAAGGACAAAGAGATTTAAAGAAAAGAAAATTATAGCATAGGTTTGAGGTAACAAAGAGATTTTTAAAGAGAGATGGGCGATATGTGGGTGTCAGTTGTGGCAACGGTGGTATCATTGAACTCACTTCGCTTGAATCCATCGGCAATATTTGCATAGTGATTAGCGAAGGGAAATATTGTTAATTTTTCGTTAATTGCGTTAACCATTAAATTAACGGTTAATTTTAAACATAAATTTAAAACTTTAATTTTTTAAATATGTGATTCACATAATCACATATAATTATGTGACACATATAACATTATACAATTTAAGTAATTTGAATTATATATATATATATATAATTAAAATTTGAATTATATATAATTATATATATATATATATATATTTAATATATCTCAGGCTTTCGGTACCACAGGTACCGGGTTCAAAGCCCGGCTTTTTGCCCATGGGTGCTGTTGAATGCTTCGAACTCTACCTTTACGAGAGGGGACAGGGTCCCGGTCCTAATAGGATCGTAGAGCGCTGCGGGGGCATTGTTATCCCGTCCGTGGCTTACCATCAAGTTACACGCTCCCCTGGGTAATGCAAAGTGAGACACCCACTGCGGTGCAGCCCTTATGGCTGAAAGATCACGGTCTATCTGCCAGCTGCATTAGAAGAAAAAAAAAATATATATTTTATATATATATATATGTGTGTGTGTGTGTGTAAATGTATATTTGTGATATATATATATATAATGTATAAAGTAGTGTAGTAGAGTGTAGCCTCGAGGGAGAGAGTTGAATTTTTACTGGAATTGAATTTAAAGCAACTCTGGGTCACCTATTTTGGACTAATCAACTTATCCCTGTCAAAGAGTTGAAATTTTTAACATTCGTTATAATAATTTCTACGATTTAAAGATTTCGGCATTAATCGAAGGCGTTATAATAATTGATTAGTTGATAATAATTGGTAATCGTTAATAATTAGTTGATAATAAATTATTGGTTATAATAATTGATTGATTGCTAATCGAAGTTAAAGGCGTTATAATAATTTTAAGATTTTTAAAAACACTTTCTATCCCTTTCAACCGACTCTAAACTCCATGCTATTCCTAAGATCTATCTAGCATCGAGGCTTTGAAGCTGTAGTGCGCATTAAATATTCGCAAACGTTCATACTCACTGTCTACTTATTTCTTTCGCGCTCTCTGACGATTTGTCGAAGTTTCGCGGGAGCGTTTGGCAACACTCATGTCTTCGAGTTTTGGTTTCGAAAAGTGTGCTGGCGGCGGGTCACGCTGCTCATGTATTATGTGGCTCTTGTAAATAACAATAAAATAATATGATTCTATTTCAATGGAATGATCTCTTGCACCCTTTATTGGTGATTATTGCTCATGTATTATGTAGCTCTTGTAAATAACAATAAAATAATATGTAGCCTTATAATTCTATTTCAATGGAATGATCTCTTGCACTCTTTATTGGTGATGCCTTCAACCATCTACACACTATAAAGCGCTGTTAAATAACTGCTAAAATTCACCCTACTCCGTCTAACGTCGAGGTCGAGTACTACTGCTAAAAATAATTATTAATTCTTCGTTCCCTCAACTGGAGTTTACCGCTAATTATCGACAACATATTTAAATTAACAATTAGGTTACATTTGGCACAAGTCTAATAGTGACAGTTATTCTGCTCGTAAACATTGCGATGTGTACTTTAACTATGATAAATGTAGTGAGTAATGTGTTACAAATTGTGAGAAAGTATACTTCTCATTACCACCATCATTCCAACGTTAATGTCATAGGCAGACTGGACAAGGTCCCATTATGTAGACTCCATGATTTCTAGATCTGAGTCCTTTAAATTTTTGCTAAGAGACTTCTGTAAGAATTGCTGTTTCGAAATCCCAGTTATTGGCACAAGACTATAGTGATCGTTATTTTGCTCGTAAATATTACTATGTGTACTTTAACTATAGCCAATGTAATGAGTAATGTGTTACAAATTGTGAGGAAGTATACCTCTCGTTACCACTGTTATTCCAACGCTAATGTCATCGGCAGACTGGACAAGGTCCCGTTATGTTAACTCCATGATTTCTAGATCTGTGTCCTTTGAATTTTTTTGCTAAGGAAACTTCTAGAAGAATTGCTGTATCGAATGTCAGTTATTACAGAATAAGACTTAGTTGCTGGCTTGCGTGTTACTTTCACTTTGGGTATGAGTCAAGGTTGGTTATATGTTCGAATGGCTGACGGATGGCTTCGGCCTGGGCGTTCTAATGTCTTTGAATATGTTCGAATGGATGTCATGCGTATAAGGCCATATGGTGGGGTGCAATTAGCCACCATGCATGCCACGATATGAACGACGGTCATTTTGAGCACTTTCTTTTATAAATACTATATCCTGTGCCTTTATCACTATTTTTATATGTTAAACCAGATGTGACATCATATTTTCAAATTTTTCTCGAAAATTAAGCATCATAAAAGTATGGTTTCTTAGGCAAATTTTATATACAAAATACACGAGAGAAGATTAACTCCGTGCATTTTTTATATAATCTGATCCATATATTTAATCCAATATACTTAGCGTATTGGATTAAATATTCTCATCGATTGGTTGTTTACTTTATAATTAATTTATTATTTTTAAATAATTCTGGTTTAATGTTTCTTATTTACTTTTTAGGTTTTTATTTATTTATTTTGCTTTATAAAATGAAATATTAAATAGATATTAAACTGAATTTTTTTGCAGGTGTGACAGAAATGGATACTAAACTAAACTGGGATCAGATAATAAATATACTATGATAATATTTTTATCTTGATTTGTTTACTTCTAATTTAAATAATCGTTATTGCTAATTTTTTTGGCCAAAGCTTCCCTTTCAAAATATGTAATATTATTTGCAGAAGCAAATCACACATTTATTAGTCTATATTAAATTAGAAAAATAAGGAATTAAAAATGTTTTTCTGATATTTGATTCAGCTTTTACTACTAGATAAGATTAATAAATATGTTTCATTTTTACTCTTTCACTTTTAGATTTAATTTTTTTTAATTGTTCAATTAATGTGATATAATAAAAATATTTTTAAATAAATGGTATTTCATTTTATGAATGAAGGAAATTGTTGAAACAATATAGATGTTATGACATTGTTTTATCAACAAGTGCTTAAAACAACAAACGTCACGTAATTATCTGTGTAAAGGCACGTTTTGTTAAGTAACAATAGATTTGATATGAAGAGATGGAATTTCCCGAATTGCATGATTTGTAGTAAATGCAAAAGATTGTATATTAATATGAAATTTCATTGTTAATGAATTTTATACACTTAATGATACAATTATGTTATATTTATTTAATTAAATATTTAGAAATTTTATCATACAACAATTTTTCAGAACTCTGTAAATGTTGAATTGTTATGGAAACCTAAGAGATTATAGAATAGTAGACAAAAATATTATTTTCTGAAATTTCGTTTGAATAATTAGCTGTTTTAATGATATTTATTCATGAGAAGGTTTTAATAATTGACGTTATATCAGATTGTGATAATTTTTGATGTAAAATAAAACAGTTAATTTTTTTGCTGTAAAATCGAATAGTATATTTTTGCTGTTAAATCAAATAGTATATTTTTGATGTAAAATCAAATAGTAATTTTGCTTATATTTTTTTTCATATGTAAAAATTGTAATTCTAAAAAATTCAGTTTATTGTCTTAGATGTTCTTTGCTGAGATCATAATAGTTGTTGCTTGTCTTGGGCGAAACTAGGAAGACATTTTTAACACATTCCGATGGTTTTCATTAATTTATGATTTGGTTTAAGCTTATTTTTTTATATATATATCGAGATTAATTGATTTTGTTTTATTTAGCATTGGATTTTGTCGAATTTGAAAATATATTTTTATTTTTATTTTCATTTATTGCAGTTGTACTCACAGAATGAAATTTTAAATGGATATTTGGTTGGAAATTTTTTTAACTGATATGATTGGCGCAATTGCGTAAAGATACGAAATAATTGATTGCGATGAGATTGCATAATATGTGGAATATTTTTCTTGTGTAGTTCACTGAATTTTCTTTTAATCATCGATCAACAAAAACTTACCAAAATATAATATCATATTACGTATTACACCCTGGTACCTCCGGGTCATATAAGTAAACCAACTTATTTCTTTATTTACATTATTTTTCATATCTGTAATATTTTTCAAAGATTGTGTATATGTGGGTAGGTGTGTCCGCCTATGCAAAGCCTCAATTTACATCCAAATTTCATCAGTATTTCCAGGGATTTTTCTAATACAAAGCCTAGATCAACTGAAATTTTTTTTTCGAAAATGTATCATTTTCGTTTAGAAATTACACATTCAGGTTATACACCAATTTGGTGACTTTGTGGTTGGCGAATAAGTAAGAAAAAATTTTGCTTTGTCATTTTGTCATTAAAGATTCTCCCGTTTAATCCCTTGACACATGTATCCCCGAAGAAGTCACTAATGTTGCAACCCAAAGTATACAGCCAATTCCTTCAGGTTACTGTAGTAAAATTCAAAGAATTGTCCACTGGATATTCGAAATTTGCTAGCCCTAGGGATGAGTTTAGAGGGAAGGAGCCTTGCCAGCCTGAGGTTGATAGAAAAGTTAGTTTTTTTTTTTTTTTTTTTTTTTTTTTTTTTTTTGTTAAATTTTGCAATCTATAGAGTATATGCATTTACTACAGAGATAATTCAAAATATTTTTTTTTTCGCTTGTTCTAGATTACACTAAATCTTAAATGAGTCATGAACAATTCAAAGTACTTATTAATACTACAAAAGTATATGAACAATTTTTTTATTGTTTTATATTAAAATAATAAAATATAAAATGTTTTGAAAATTCAAAATTAATAGTAATTGCCACAAGGACAAATCTGAGAATTTAAAACTAATAACTAACTAACAAACTCCCTGGCATTAAAATCCATGTTGAACCATAGTCGTTTGCCTGCTGGCAGATTCCGAAGCAGGAGATGTTTTTTTTTTTCCTTTTACGGTGTAGGATTGTCAGCCCTACGCCCAGCATTCATAATAGACTGGGATCTACAGTTTAAAGTAGTTTCCGAACCCCTACAGGCATCAATGGCACCGCTGAAACTCAAACCCTATGATACAGGAGCGCTGGTCACTCAGCCAACAGGCCCCATTTGAAATTAATACAGATTTTAAAATGAAAAGGATGTAATTGCTGACAGAATTATACGACAGATGTTTCCAACTTACTTTTTTTTTTTTTTAATTTTCCATTATTTAAGACATAAGGTAACTAGCAATATTTTTTCAATGTATATGTTTCAATACTTTTGAATATTTTGCATATTCGAAAAATCATCCATCTGTTCATATTACTGCAAATTAAATAATTTGTGGCTTCTGAAATATTTTAACCTACGAAATATTTTTTATTCAGGTTATGAATTGTTTCACCTTCAAATAAATATTTGCTAAGGATCATGTTTTGCATCCATATTTAATGACTTCACATTCTACTATATATTGCTGACTATCCAAAATGCCACGTGTACACCATTGCACCACGCGTATACACCGACGCGTACACCATTGCACCACGCGTATACTTCGGGATACGATAGCATTCAGGACAGAAGTATATTAAAGGCGCCCGTAGTGCCGCTTGCTATATTATATAAAGGAAGTACAATAGGCTGTTTTTAAATACTGTAATTGATTTTTTCCCCTTGCAACTTTTTTTTTTTTTTTCCCCTCATGGGATTTTTCCCCCCATTTCAATTGGGAAACACAAAGAAATCAGTATTTTGTTTAGCCGCCAAGGCTAGACATAACTGTTATAACACGCCTCGAAATTCAGTGAACTCAACTTCAGGATGTATTCAACTGCGAGGTTTGCAGTTACCAAGTCAAAAAGTTGATTTTAAATAGCAGCGGTGATGCATGTTGGGACTTCACGTATGGTGGTTGGTGCTATCGTTCTTATTTTTTTTTATCTTCCATCTCCATCCATCGATTACATATCCACATTACTATTCTTTTCTTACATCCAATATAAGCACTGAATTCTCGGAAGGACTATCGACAATCTCTATATTATTTCTTTTTGTTAAACACAGAAACAAGACTGAGTTGATACCCATAATTTTCTACAAGGCATATTAAATATAGACATATATTTTATATATAGGTATATACTAGGAATTTGTTTTAGACAGAGGAATAATACAGAGATTGCCGATAGTCCTTCCAAGAATTCAATGCTCATATTGTAATTGCATATTCACATTATTATAATAACTAATAGTAATGTGGAATATGCAATCGATGTAAAAAAAAAATAGAATATGCAATCACCATGCGGAAGATAAAAAAAAAAAAAAGGACTTGAAATACATGCTCCAAGAACATATCCAAAGCTCTTCCATTAAATTCCAAGGCGTGTTACAGCAGTTATTGATGGCCTTGGCGGATAAACAAAATACTGATTTCTTTTTGTTTCTCAACTGTAAGAGGGGTTATATTTTCAATGATTTTACCATTGTGTTATTTGTCTATGAAATTTGATTCAGGTATCTTTTTGCCATAACAATTACAATTGCTACAATTCGGATGACCAGCAGTGCATACGTAAACTAATTAAGTTTGATTATTGTTCTTAAAATAAATCGCTTTATTGAAAAAAAAAAAAGCATTTGCATATTAGTTTTACTATTATGCTAAGTAATTTTTCAATGAAATCTTCATTCGAGAATTATAAAAATATTTTCCTTATTATATATTACTTTTTTTTTTTGTATGTTTGTTTTATAAACCAAAAATTCTTAAGCTCAAACACATTGAACATTTTTTTTTTTTTTTTTTTTTTTTGTGGTTCTTTGCTTTCGAATTAAGAATGGAGAAGGTAAGTAAAATTATTGCAACCTGAAATGTATATCGTGATGGCGCCAAGTCGACAACAACAACAAAAAAAAAAAAAAACTCATGTTGCCGCCATTTGTTAACAGATATTTATTGATAGTAAAGTTTATTAGTTTGTTATCTGGCCTAGAATGACCGACCTTTACATTCTTTGAGACAGAAAAAAAAAAAAGAAAATTGTGTGTTTAATCTAGGACAAAATAATATAAAAATAAAAACAAAATAAATTTTTTTTCCATCTTCAAAATGAGAATAAACAAATTTCATTTTAGAAATAAGAACATGTCTTATCTATTTGATTTGTGAAATACAACAAATAATACAGTGTCCAACAAATTTTGGATCCATTACCAAATTACAAATGTAAAAAATAAATAAATAAAAATAAAATCGGATCTTTACTAACTTGCAATGCAACTGCAAAATTTACTAAATTTGGAAAACACACCATTATGTTACGAATATCGATGAGACTTGAGTAATTATGGAATAGTAATACGTGGCTGCAATTGCTATTGGATTCTGAGAATAATAATTCTCTTAAACAAAAATTTAAGAACCTTGTTTGTAATGAGTTACATAGAAAGACAGTCATTGCTCATAAATGTATTTTACATAAATTTGTATTGTGTTCAGTTATTTTAAGAAACCCTGTGTTATTTGTTGTTTCCCTCTTGAAAGGTGGGAAAGGGGGCAGCCTCCCTGTTATGTTCTTGTATTATGAAAAACTTATAAAAACAATAACTTGTGGTATACTTGGGAAAGTTATGTAAATCTGTAGGATACAGTTTGAATAGCGAGGTATAAAATTTTTTAAGGAAATTCTTACAAAATTTTAACTCAAAAATCCAGAAATTCCTTTAAAAGATTCAGAAAACGGGTATTAATACAAATTTATTTAGAAGTTAGAATTATACATTTATTTAATTTATCGTGATTACTCTGATTTTTAACATAAACTTCCCTTTGATAATGGTTGATAGTAAAGTATGTAATCGCCCCCATAATGACCAACCTATTAGCATTAAATTATTAATATGTTATTTAACCATGAGTATCAACTTAACCAGTTTAAATACAGCATTAAATTTGTAGCTCAAAAAAGGGGTTTGTTTGATCCATTTCATAAAAAAATATTAAATCGATGGTGAAATTTCATTTTGATAAAATATAAATCAATATTATTGAATTTTTATTCTAGAAAGAGGCAAGGAAACATTTTTTTATTATATCCCGATAATCAAATAATATGGCTCTTTCTTTTAATAGATTTTTTTTATTTCGGGAGATATTACACGTAAGATAAGATATCACTTTTATCTATAATCGGTAAGAAAAATAACCCCACATTGCTTAAATACATGAAACACTAATTTTTTTTTTTTCTCCAGAGTAAATGTTTTAAGTCAAATAATTTAGCTAAACATTAAGTGTAAATTGTCTGATAAGCCTGATTAAAGAAAAATTACGCAACACTTCTCAAAAGTTTGAGCATAACAAAGAAATAATGACAATTAGAAAATAATAAAAAGTAGAGTCAACATTATTATTAATCGAAATGATTTACCAATTCTAAAAAAGGGGAAAACAAAACTTGTTTACTAAGACATTTAACAAGTATAAATAAAGAAAGCACTGTTTAAAGAAGAGGGAACTCATAATTTAATAAGCATATAATATCGTTACACAATAGTTGTTTCCTTTTTGTGAGTAGTCATACTTCTTTGTGTTTATTCTATGAACTTGTTGGCTACTTAACAATATGATCACCACTTAAGTGGTAAAAATATTGGGATGCCACCATTTTTCAAGCAGGTTGATTAGATTACTCAATGGTGATACAGCAATTCAAAATAAACACCTCTAGGATTATATTTGGATCGACGAATGCTAGTAAATTTCAAATCCCATGGAATATTGTTATATAATAGTTGTTTCCTTTGTTATTACCAATGGATGAGTAGTCGCGCTTCTTTGTGGTTATTCTATGAATCTGTGAAGCTTGTTGGCTGCTTAATAACAGGACCACCACTTCAATGGTGAAAATATTGGGATGTCGCCATTTTCCAAGCAGGCTGATTAGATTACTCGATGGTGTCACAACAATGTAGAGTAAAAGCACTGTCTAAAGATGAGGAAACTCCTACTTTAATGAACATATATTATTGTTACATAATAGTTGTTTTCTTTTTAATACCAACGAATGAGTAGTCATGCTTCTTCGCGTTTGTTCTATGAACCTGTGAAGCTTGTTGGTTACTTAATAACGGGACCACCATTAAGTGGTAAAAATATTGGATGTCGCCATTTTCCAAGCAGGTTGATTAGATTTTTCAATGGTGAAACAATTTAGAATAAACATCTCTTTGATTATATTTGGATCGGGGAATATTAGTAAATTTCAAATCCTGCGGTAGGACTTTGTCTAATGATTTATCAAGTGGCGTAAGCTCAGAGATTTTCGGCGAATTTCGAACAGAATTTCTTAATTTTTGTGCATACCTCGGCCCTTCGTTGATTTGCTAAAAGTCTCCTCATTTTAATTGTCCTTTTTTTAGAAATTACACTATTGATAATTTTTACGCATGTAACAAAATAATTCTGTCTCTAGTTTCCGTTAATTAGCAATCCGTTTGATATTTTGCCAGAAAATATATCCCAACACTTTAAATTTGAAATCATCGTTTTACAAAATGATTATAAATTGTGAAATAAATGTAGTGACTACCGTTTATTACATTTAAATCGTAGTGCCTGTAAAAAAAAAAATCATAAATCATTATTAGGAAAGCATAAAAATGCGCATTTTTCTTTTGATCAACATATCACATCTGTAAACAAACTTTTCGGCCATAAATATCGACAAAATGAAAATTCTTTGAAGCGCATTTTTAAGAAGAAGAAAAATTATTTGAATTTTGGTATTTTAATTTTCTTTTAATAAGTCTAGTAATTATAAACATTAAAAAAAAAATAAAACAAACTTAAATTTTTTTCAAATGAATAAATGTTATATTTTTTACTTTATTAATACAGTATATTTTTGTTCGTAAGCCGAGATTTGTTAGAACGTTTTTAAAGTTAAATTATGGGGATCGGCTTATACACTGATCCACTCATTTCACAAGAAATGTAGGCTTTTTTTCAATAAGCCGATGATACATCGCCAAATATCACTAAATATAGCACATTTTTATTCCTTTAATTTATATTTCTTATGTGCATGAAAAAAATTATTTCATTTAAAATTGAGTTTTTCGTCTCATGAAAATAAGTTCTTGTTTCCAAAATTGTTTATTGTGCTGGTTTGTTGCACTAAAGGAAAAATCTGATGTTGGAGAATTTTGTGTCCGGCTGACTGAAAAGTTCCAAAAAATGCACCAAAAATGTTAATAGAACACAGTAATTATTTAGTGCATAAAATTAACAATGGTAAAGGAAAATTGCTTTAATCTTTCAATTTAATTTTTGGATATTTTAAATACAGCTTTTATGCAATAATGAATTTTTAAAAAAATGTCATATAAATCCTTCAAAGTCCGTGCCGACAAACGAGTTTTCCGATAATTCGTAAAATTCACTTGACTCATTGTAATGTCTTTATGCATATCATTATCCTCATTATTATTATCATGCATATTATTATTAACGTATCATTTTTATATTATCATCGTCCTTTCAATACTTTCGACATACACAATTGTGATTTTTTTTTTTTTTTTTAACGTATATACTGGTTTTGAACATAGGGTAAAGTTTTTGAAGGAAAATGCACTTTCGGCTTATACGCAGGCATCCATATAAGCCGAAAGACTTATATGACTTAAATTCAGAAGTATACAGCATTTTTTTTCTAAATAAGTCCAAAATTTTTTAATACGCTGTATTTTGTTAAACGCAGACTATGTATTAAAAAAAAAAAAATCTCACAGTTTTAGAAAATCTTCGTTGTTTTTTGAATAATTTTGTTTTAAGTACTTTTTTTGTAAGTTAACAATTTTTGCTTTCAAAATGTGTATCTATTTTCTTCGATTAATATCTACATTATTCAAATTATTAAGATTTAAATTAATTTGCTAAATAGATATAAAATGTTAAACACACTTAAAAACTGAATCGATATGTAGGAAATTGAAGCAAACAGGCTGAGTTTATTTCTGAGATTATTTAATCTATGGAAATTGGAAAACCCCCATTTGAACACAAAATTTTCTTATCATCTGCAAACACGCACACACACACAAAAAAAAAATTCAAACTCAAAATCAATAAAATGTATCGAATATTTACACCGTAAATAAGTATAATTATTAAAAAAAAATTTTAATCACAGAAGGAAATATTTTTAATCCAAGCGAAATACAATATTCTCAAAAGTAAACTGTTTAAATAAAAATAAATCCCATCAAAATAATTAAATAAATTTTTTCTGAAAGTATTATTAACATATCATTATAAACACTTGGAAATACTTCAACAAATTCATATAACTACATTTAGTTTCTAAAGATTTCAATAGATGGAGCCATGATTTATTTTTATTATTCGTACAATTAACCATCTAAATTCCGTGTTTCATGGATGTTTGTAGTGATTCGGAATTCACTTTAAACCGTAGGTCCCGACATAACACGATTGCAGAGCGTTGTGAAGAGGGACGTATTAAATACAGAAAACGAACTGTCCCTATACAGTGTTTAAGGGATTATAGTCCTTGTTGCTTCGCATTCCTATATACCCCTTCGATTCATTCATTCCGTTTTTCATAATAATTCAAAATGCAATTTAAAAAGATTAAAATTTTAAAAATTTATCTGTATTTTTCAGTTCATTGTAATTTTATTTTCTAATAACCAACTCTCTATGTCAATTTTTGGAATTGGCACAATTCTTTGTAAAGCACGATTTCAATTCAAACTGTACTTAACTTTATTAAACCTACAGAAACTATTTCTGAAACAATTTGTTCCCATTTGAGGGATAATTAATTTTTATAAGTAGAATAGACTTATAAGCCTATTTTTGACTTTTATTTTTCTTATCTTTAAAAAAGAGGTATCGAAGTTGTACAGGTAGGATAAGAGAGCTTTTTATTGCCTGACAACCTCAATAAATGTAATAGCATCTCTTGCCTCCCTAAGAGAGATGCTGTTATATTTTCTGGGAGCGTTTTAATAGATTTTTGAAAGAGATAGGCCTGTGCTTGACAGATTTCTTTAATTAATTGTTGACTTTCTAGGG
This sequence comes from Caerostris extrusa, assembly GCA_021605095.1. Classification (NCBI taxonomy): domain Eukaryota; kingdom Metazoa; phylum Arthropoda; class Arachnida; order Araneae; family Araneidae; genus Caerostris; species Caerostris extrusa. The sequence goes on along the minus strand of BPLR01007192.1, from coordinate 11,148 downwards.
TTTCTGAGGGACAAATTTAGTAACTTTGATTTTGTAATGTAATTAGAAGCTAGATTAGTGCCGACTTTTGGTGGTGGTTCGTATCCCTCATGGAAGGAGGGAAGAGGGTTGCAGCTTTTGTTCTGATGGAGCACCCGTACGTAGAAGTCTGACTTCTTCTCCGAATTGCTCTAACAGTCATAGCAGCCCGGTACCTACGGCTTAAAATGCATTCCGAATCACTACAAACATCCACCGGGACTCGAATCCGAAACCTGTGGCACCGAGCGCTAGACACTCGGCCATTCAGGCCCAGTGCAGACTTTTAACTTAGACGAAAAAGAGTCTTATTAGCAAGATATAGTCTCCGAGCTTCATTAAAAGAATGACTACTGAGAATTTTGAATTTCGGAAATCTTCGGCTTTACGTATACGACAGTTGTTGCCTGTGGCCTTGTGGGATTCATAGCAATTGTTACATTTGGGAATTTAAGGCCGAGCACAAGTCTGTGAAATGTTGAGCACTGCAGAATTCACAGGCTACTAAAATTTGCATTCATGTGTAGTGAAAAACATTTGCGACATCGACGGGGTTTATCATAAAATAGATTTAAAATTTGATTTTATTAGGCATAATCTGATATCTTATGGTAAAATTGTCACTAAAATAGTGACCACAACTGGGGGGAAAAGATTAGGCATTGCTCGTTTTTCTGCATTTCGATGTCCTTTGATGATACGTTATCTTTAAAGATTTTAGGATGTGCTTTCGGTATTCCGCTATTTGATCTTTCAAGTACAACGATGATTGATCTAGTGCCATGTTGATATGAAACCTGTAAATTGGCAAGAATTTCGAGATTTGCATTGGTATTTGCCATAGCAAGCACGAAACACGTCCCTACGAAATGTACGGCCTTCTTGGTTTACATGGATTCATAAACGAAAACTTAAAATCAAAAAAGATATATAAATGCGGAGGAATTAAATGACATAAAAACTAAATTAAAAAGGAAACTATACTACTAGAAAAACTTGACAAAAGAGCAAATAAATAAATTGAGACAATCGGAAAATCAGCTTGAAATCGACAGCACTCTATAACCCTACCAAAATTACCGCTTTTATAATTTAGTAGAAATTCAATATAATTTGACCGCGGATCATGGAATGGTATAATTTGAATGATTATAAAATGAAAAAAATTTTTTTTTTTTTGCAATTAAAATCCATATTGCTTATATTAATATAATTTGACGTTGTTTTCGGATAGTATTTATCATCTATGTAAGTTTTAATTACAGACCAAGAGAGTTAGCTTTTATTTAATAATATTATCAAAAAATACTATGATTTTTGTGGGCAACTTATTTCAACCAATAACAAAACGAAAGATGAATGCTTAATCATCGGGATCTAGACATTAATAGGTTTTCTATATACGAAGAAAACTTAAGTAATTTAAGTTACGTCTTCTAAGTTCTTAATTATTACAGTAAGTAATATTTCTGTCAAGGAATTTTTTGAAACCAGATTTCAATAACGAAAGAAAAATATTTCTTTTATGGCAATATTTTTTATGAAATTATTGGATGACCTCTATCATATAAAAAAATTGAATATTAAAACCTTGTAAACATTAATTTTAAGATTAATATATCATAAAAGGAATTTCTTAGCCTAAAAATATTTTTCGCCGTGCTTTTTATTTATTTGAGGCGTTTTTAAATCCGTAAAAGATAATTTTTTATCTTTGTCTTTGAATCCGTTTTTAAGATCTGCAATTAATTTACAAAATGCTGTTAATATATTTTGATCTTTTGTACTAAACATTATCAGAATTATTTTAGATTAATTCGTGAGTGTTGTCAAATTTTCGTATAATTTGTAAATCTACATATAAATATAATTTTTGAATTGTTTCTTCTATATTTTTACCGACTTTTATCCTGCTATTATTTTTTAATTATTTTTAATAGAAATTTATGTAATCTAAGAATTCATCAATTTTGGGGATGAGTTACATCTAATCTTCATCAATTTTCATTTTCAAACTTTAAATCATCACTACTTACTGCTTGTATTAAAGATAAGTTTTAAGAAAATTATTATTTCTCTTATGACTTTTCATGGTCATAATTTTTTATTTTAAATAAATATTATAAGTCACCTAAGTCAAAGACAATAAAAATTATATAGTTAAATTTTTCAAGGTGGTGATAAATATCTTTTATAATAATGAATTTGTAATGATGTATTCATTATATTAGTGCAAGTAAATGAATAAAATCATTGTTTTTATTTATTGTTTATTATTATTATTAGTTTGACTTTTTACTTGGACATAACTGATTTGTTATTAGCACCTCTAGTACAAATTCCCTGTACATGATTTTTTAAATATTGGATTTGCATTTGCTTTAGAATTTATATGTATATGTATATGATTTTGAAACTAAAGTAAGTGGCAGTTAAAGGCAAAGGCATATGTTCAACTAGGACATACAGTAACTATGGTACAGAGTTTATTTGATCTTAGGTTCATTGTGTCTGATACCACAATGATAATGATGTTTTTAGTGTAACTGATGATTTTATGTAGTTTAAAAATTTTCATTTTTTCAATATTAGCATTTATTTTAGAATTTAATATTATTTAAAAGAATAAATTTTAGTTCATGGTATATTGCTAAATGGTTAATAATTAATTTAAAATTTAGTCTACAGCAGCAGGTGAATATATACTAAATCCTTTATCATGAGTTAAGCATAACTCAGGAAATCTAAATTATGTATTGATTTTTTTATTTTATTATGTATTGGTTCCTTTTTTGACTGCATTTTATGCTTTTTTCTTTGTTTTCAAATGCCAAAGATTATTCAGAAATGTTCTTGTAAAAAACATACAAAAGACAACGATGAAACTTAACATTAAATTATTCTCTTTATTAGATGATTCATCTATTATTTTATATCATAAAAATAGTAGTATTGAGTGCTATTTATAATAATATACAAATAATTTCTTATTACCTTTTTTATTCAACAGTTGGTTTTAATATTTCAGAAATTATTTCATTAAGATTAACCAATAAAAATTTTTAAATTACTTAAAATTCTTTCCAACAAAATGAATTTGGATGATTGTACTAGGAAATATAACAAAGGTAGAAAATTTAGTTAAAAATGTACGGTTTTAGATCAAATTGTTCATAACATTTCTTATTTTAATTTTATTAAAAACTTGTTTATATAGATATTTAGAGATCTTAATTAAATATAATTTTTTCGTAACAGGATTCTAATGGCAGGAAGTGAAGCTCATGGTGATGCTCAGTTCAAAGGCTGGCAGAAACATTTTAACACATACACCATTCGTGGAAGATCCAATGTAGGTTATATGTGGAATTTCTGTTAAAATGTTTGTTTGGAATCTAAAATTTAGTCCTTTTAATGTATCTTTTATTTCATAATAGATTAAAAAATAATTTACTTTCTTCTTACAATTGTTTTTATTATTTCCTTTTTAAAAATAAATAATTAAACTAATAATATTATTAAAAATTTTAATTCAAATGCAATTGTAATTTAAATTCAGTTTTCTTATACTAAATCTTAATAATAATTTGTACTTGTTTATTCAAAAGCATATAGTAAAAAATAAAAATTTGTTATTTTATTTAGTATCCTCTATTCATTTGTTAAAAGTAAAATTTTAATAGCATTCAGTTTTCTTCCCTAATTCTGAAATTTAACATAAAATACTTTTATTTTTTAGGTTTAATTAACATAAAATTATAAAATTGGCTTTAAATTACCGTTTTCATGTTTCACCATAAAAAGTGGTGATTTAAGGAGAGTTATTTAAATATACAATTTATAAAAATCCCTTTAACATGTATATTTAATTGGAGAAATTATTTAACTTTTGATTGACTTCATTTATTTGCTTCCCTTTGGAAATATTACATTGCTGTTCATTTTACTCTAGGAAAGTTAAGACTTTTTTCAATGTTACTCAATAACAGTTTTAATATACTTATAATGAACCTATGTATGCAAATAATATTAAAGAGTTCACTTTTTTGTAAAATTTATCAAGCTAAAATTTAATTCATGATTTATCTCATTTTTAAATGCCTTTGACCAGTGTGTGTGTGTTTTGTTTTTACTTGTGCTATGCTTGTACTCGCTATTTACTTAAGCACCAATTTAGAAAATAACGATCTTTTATTTTATTAATTATTTATTGTGTGTTAAACTTAAATTTATTCCTTAAGAATAGTTTTACAATCCTGTAGCATCTGAGTTGATTTGTATTTGTTATTTTTAATTGCTGAAAGTTAAGTCGAATGAATTATTATTTATGTATATTTTAAGTGTATTAAGCATAAATCATTTAATCGAGTATCCTTTAGCATATGCATTGAATGCCTACTTTGTTATTTGTGTGTATAATTACTAATTCTGTTATTAAATTGTGTTTCCATTGTATGTGTGCATAGAGGGAAGGGAAAGCAAAATTCAATGGCATGTGTCACATTTAAAAACACATTTGGGGAGAATTGCTGTTTATCGCTTTTGATGTTTTGCAAGTTTCTTAAAGAAGACACTTGTTAAAATAAATCATGCAAACCCCTTTAATAATCTTAATAAAAATAGTATGAAATAATTTATTTTAATTATAATGGTTATTTTGTAATAATTCAGGGTTAATATACTATTTTAATATATTTTTTTAGGATGTTCATCCTATTTTTTCATAAATTTAAATAACATATATTGGTAAAAGTATTTTTAATAACATATATTGTACATATAGTGATTCTTAGTAAGGAGAAAGTCAGGAAACTGATATAATTGGTAGCTGTAAGTCAGGTAAACGTTGCAAGTTTAGTCAGGAAATTTTTTTTTTCAATTTCTTACACTTAAAATATATATAAATAATAATTCGTTACTGAAAAATCGAAAAGGCATACATTATTTTCATGCCATTATCAAAAACTTTTAAAAGAGCAATTAAAATTTTTAAGAATTATTTGTTCCATCTTTATACAATGTGATCTTTACAGGAGTTTAGATAAATGTTTCCTTAATTTACAACTTTTTTATATAAGAAAATTAAAAAACCTCTAATTTAAAAAAAACAGAATAGTATTCAGTAATGAAATGATTTGACACTTACAAAAAAGTTCATTATTATTTGTATTTTTTCCTAATTCTACTGTTCTTGTTATTTAAAACATTAACTAGAATGGCTTTTTCTTGTCTTACTTTAAAAATTTTATTTCTTGATAAGCATTGCATTTCTGCCCACTACAGAAAAGTAGCAAGATATTTTTTAAATATCTTAACAAATTATTTAAAAAAAATTGTCTGTAGTAGAATCTTAGAGAAAAGATTTAATGAATTTTGGAGTATATATATAAAATGTGTTTGGAACAGTTGAGCTAAAAAAAAAAAAATAATAATTTAAAAGACCTAATATCACTTGAGCATTCCTATTTATAATAAAAATTTAGTTTATAAATAACACACATTTTATTGTAATAAGAGTTTTTATATTATTGTTTCTGTATATCTTATGGAATTTAAGTTATTTAGATCTGGAGCAATTATTGTTAAGATATTTGTATATTGCTTCATTTAAAATGTATATTATTATAGCTGAAATTAACTTTTAATGATGGTTTTAACACAGGTCAGGATATAATTGATGTTTTATTAAAAACGGTTACTATTCAAATCTAATATCTTTTTATGTGCATTTTCTCCATGTAAGAATTTTGTTTTTCAAATGCTTATGCATATTTTAATTTTCTCTTCTTTTCTAGATTACTTATGCTACCTACACAGCTCTAGCTGTCTTTGGTCTATACATGTACTTAAAACCTAAAAAGAAGCACTAAAACAATCAAATATTAGTAACTCAAACAACTACATGTAATGTATTAGACACTTGTGTTAATAAATTAGAAATTTCCATGTTTTTTTGGTTTTTTTTTAATGTATTCATTTTAAAAAACTTGGTGTGTGTATATATATACAATATTTTGGAATGACTTCAAATGTTAGGTTAATTTGTTTTTAAGAATAAATAACATTAATTAGTGACAACACTATTTAATTGAATGTGAATGAAGTATATTTGATCATTTAATGTTTATGAATTACTTAGAAAGTTACAGCACTTTATTAAAAAAATAAGTATTCCTAGTTTTTAAATTTATGAAATTTGATGGGCTTTTTTTTTTTTTTTTTTTAAATTTATAACATTGAGGAATAATGGATTTGTTTTATTTTCCTAGTTAAATATATAAGTGTATTACTGTCAATAAAATGGATGCATATGTAATAAAATATTTGACCAGTAAAACTTGATAAATAAATGGTGTAATTTAGAAATAACATTTTAAAAATTAATTGAAACAAATTTAATCTTTTCTAACAAAATTTAGAAAAAGCATTATTATATGTGTTTATTAATTTGCTAAGACTACTGCAAAATATTATACAATGTAAACATTTTATAAATTTTATAGTATAAAAAATATTTTTATTTTTGTAAAAATAAAAATCATGTTGTAAAATATTTCTTTGCTAATTCAACAAAGTCAATTAAATTCTGGTCTTACACTTTAATTCAAATAATGCTGCTTTGATCCATAAAGCAAATCAATATTATAATAAATTGTTATGAATTTCTTCCAATTATTGAGTAACTGTTTACTGACACATTTATTAAAGAAAATTATAATTTCTGTTATGAATTTATTAAAAAAAATCAAACCTGATCATTGGCCGACTTCAACTATCAAATGCTTTCATAGTAGCATAGTAACATTCTAATAATTATTTGGAAATAAAGCTAGAATATGTTTGGAAGCAGGATTATAAATATATATATATCTTTTTCCTCTCCATTAAATTTTTTAAACATTTTTCTACATGTTCAATGATTATTTTTTCACTCTTACAGCCTTTCCTACATTTTTTTTTTTTTTACAAATGGTTAAAAAAATTTTTAGAACTACTACTACTGGATTTCTTATTTAATAACATAATTAAATTATCAGAATTATTTTAATTGTATCAAAGAAAATTGGTTAATAATAAAGGAATGTCCAAAATAATGTTGCCTTGATATGACATATTTACATGTTATCTTAAAATTTATTGATATAATTATATTTCAGTTTCATTGTACACATTTAAATTCAGCCATTATGTAAAAGATATTATCTAATTCGGCATTGCTTTTTTTGCTGATAATAATATAACTAAAAATGTCTTTTCATTAAACTTGACTTCCAAAAGGAAAATTAACAATTTCAAATCGTAGTGTTTCCTGTATCATTCTTTGCGATATCTGACATTTATTCCTTGCATACCAAATATTTGTCTGTTTAAATGACGAAATCTGATAGAATTTCATGACATCCTGAATAAATGGTAGGCATTTCTCATCCAAAGATTGCTTTTGTCTAATTCCCAGGCAATTAAAATCCATCAAATCTTATTGAATAAACAACAATCTAGCAAGTTTCACAGCAAAAAGATTGGGATGATTATAACATTGGTAAAAAAAATAAAATGTAAGGCTGCAAGAATTGTAGAAGAACTGGCAAATGAATCATCTAGATTTTGAATCAGTCGATATCTCTATTGAGGAAAATAAAATCATATAATTAAATAAAACAGATTATTGAAAGCATATGAATTAAATGAAAAAAAAATATTTAACATTAAATGCAATATATGCATAATAATATTCAGATTCAATGATAATTCCATTAAAAAAAAACATCCATCGTTATTACAGTTTTCACAAAATAAAAATTATACAAAGCAATCATCAATTAATTGAAAAGCATTTATTTATACACAAAAAGTAAATAACATTACAACAAAGAAGCTGCATTACTTTATTTGCATGAAATTGCTAATTGTTATAATATATTTTAATAAGTTTAAAATCCAAATTTATGTTTTATTACTTATTTTTATAAAATCTAAAACATTGTTCCGTATCAATAGAACACACCATAAAAATTTTTAATCTTAAATAATAAAAGACAAATAGGAGAAGCAAGCATTTTTATTTATATATGCAAATATTATTTAATTAGTTTATTATTAGTATTTTACTGTGCAATTTGTAATATAAGGTAGCTAAAACTTTAATGCTCTTACCAATTGAAGTGATCAAAATTTAGGTTTAAAATTATTTATTGACAACATTATAAAATATTTTTATGCATTGATTTCTTTATCACTGATAAACTACAACCACTGATTAAATAACTATACAAAAGTTACAGGTAATGGTAATAAAATCTTACGAATGCAATTCTTGGTGCTTCAGGCGTCTTTTCCTGACGGCATCTTGTGTCTATCCCTTGCATACAATGTTTCCAAACATTTACTTGTGCATGTGGTGAAATCTGATAAAATTTCATAACAGAATCGTGTATAAACATTAGACGTTTTTCATCCAAAGGGTGCTTTTGTTTAACACCTCGACAGTTAGAATCTCTTAATTCTTGTTTAGTAAACAACAATCTAGCAAGATTCACAGCAAAGTGATTGGGTCGATTCATGCATTTATTAAAAATTGATAATAAGTCTTCAGTACTAGGAATAAATGTAGAACTGCCAAATGAATCATTCAGAGTTTGATTCCATAGAGACATCTTTTCTGTAGAGAAAGAAAAAATTATAATTAGACAAAAATATAAATAAATAAATTCAATGAAATAAATGAGGTAAAGAAAATATTTAAAGTTTAATTTAGTAAATGAACTTCATTTATTATTAGTCATTAAACTTGTCAAAATTCAGTAATATTTGATTGAATACACCAAGTCACATCATTGTCATAAATTCCAAGTTAAAATAGTTATGAAATTATTCGTACAAATTTTAAATAAATAGTAAACGCCATGCACTTTATATAACATTTTAATATGCATATTAAATAAATTTATTATCAATATTTTATGGTGTAATTTGTAATATATAAATATTTTGAGTTCTTACCAATTACACACTTTAAGCATCAATTTAAAAGTTCAGGTTGAACAATAATCCCATATAATTTATAATAAATTATTTTCAATGGATTAAGGTGTTTTTTTTTTTTTAACTTTGAGGCACTAATATCAAAGGATCATACAGACATTGCAACATTTTAATAAAATTTCACAAAATTGTATGACATAAATCTTTTTAAAATATATTTATTTTTAAAAAATCTGCTACCTTAATGATTTTATAAAAATTACAGGTAATGAGAATAAAATTTGTCCCATTTAGCTTAAAAGAGAGTTTAAAAAATTCTCTATTGTAAATATCTTCTACAATTTACATTTAACAAAGATTATTCAAATAAATAAGCAAGTTAGTTTTAATGAAAATCAATATTCTATTTTTAAGTGAAAATAAATAGTTTTTGATAAGAAAATCAAAATTCAGACAATAAAGTGCTTATTTAAGAATTGCTTTTAACAGGGTTGACATAATTCTTATGCTAATTCTTTAATTATTTAGTGAATCAAAAAATATATATAAAAATATCTTTATTTTATAGCAAGCTCCACAGTTCTGCAAACCTAGATTGTAATGAAAATATCCTTAATTAAAATATGTGGCATTCCAAATCATAATGAAAAAAGTTACAATTTTTTATAACAAACATATTTATGAAACTTATAATACTTGGAATATAAAAATTGAGGCTCATAAAATAAAACTCATTGCAACAAATATTTATTATATTTGGTTGATTATTTTTACAAAATATCATGGAAAAAAAAACATCAATCTTGAAAGCTACTGATAGTAAAATTGCTTTCTTAATACTTAATAATAGTGTGTATTTCAAAAAACTGAAAGCATTATAAAAATCGAGAGTAAAGATTTTTTTCAAAGTGAATTTTTCTAAAGAAATTTAAACACAGCATATAAAAGTGACTAGTTTTAAAAGGGTTTTTATGATTAAATCTTTGATTTGTATTTTTTACTATTTAATATATATATATGTATATCGTAGATGCCTTTTAATCTAGTATGTTAGGTTAATGACCATGGCAGACTATTGAGCACCAATATACAATATAAGATGTATACCAAAGCTAAATTACTATAAAAGATATTTAAACAATTAAATCCTATATATATATATTTGATGTGCTTAAGGTAGGGGGTATAAAAGTACATCATCATTCTCACAATTATAAAATTAATTTCAAATGTTAAGGCATATTGATAAACATAAGGCAAAAATGAGAGTTACCCTGTGTTAAGCGACTTGGCACTCTGCTAGATAGATAGACAAATATATCTAGCATGTAATGCAAAATGCCCTTAATTAAAATAAAATCCTTAGTCAAAATTCAAATTTTTTATTATTTAAAACAAAACGTATTTAAGAAACTTAAAATAATTGAATACAAAATTTATAGCCTGTATATCTTATATGCAACATATGCCTTTTAAAACTCTAGCAAATCTTATCTACTATTAATATTTTATTAACAATATATTTTTATTTTAATTACATTATTTCCATTTGAATTTTATCTTTTTTTGTTTTATAAAACAGAATTTAAGATTTTGATTGCAATTTCGTATAACTTTTTTAAATGGTATATTTTTGAATTTTTATTTTTTAATATTCTGAAATGATTAAATAGTTTGCTTCCACATTATTTACAAAATATGATGATTCAAATCTTATTTATTTGTTGACATTTTTTTCCAGTTATTAGTTAATTTGAGAATTAAAATTAATTAATTTTTAAAATACATAACACCAAAAATTATTTTAATGTTTACTTCTTCCTATACAAAAGTAAAAGACAGAATTCTTGCTTGAATGCACATGCATACACACCAAAAAAAGATGGAGAAAAAAAAATTAAATTTGGAAGTCAATTTTTTTCTAAACTATTTTATCTCTTTTTTTTCACTGCTGACAATATTATCTTACAGATATGATTTTCAATATAATACTTTAATATACAGAAAATTTGTAAATTCAAAAAAAAAAAAAAGTGGGGCGGGGGCAAAAATAAAGGGGAGAATAAAAATTTCCATTTTATAACTTAAGGTATTTTAGAGGTATCTTTCATAACAACATTTGGTGTTATTTCCTGCAAGCAATACGTA
>BPLR01007191.1:0-45291 GCA_021605095.1 Caerostris extrusa | reverse complement strand
TTTGATAAATGTTAATGTTCCGTACATCCAACGGAATATTTTGCATAACAGATTCTTCGAGAGTTCGCCCATAACCGCAAAAGAAACGCCTCTAATGTTAATATTAACTAAGTAGGAATTTTTTTCCAAGATAATGTTTTTAATTAGATTCAGCCAAAAAGCTTGATGATAAATTATCTTTAAAGCAAATACAACAAAACCAAAAGTTATTCCTTCATTTATCATCAAACACTTTCATTAGCCTCTGAAACTAACTTTTTTTTTTTTTAGAAAAAGCAAAGGTTTTAGTATGACTTAAATGTAGAGAGCATGACAAAAATGGTGATAAAGTTACGCAAATATTAGCAAGAAAAACTTACACTAAGAAATTTAGAAACAACTTTTCATTTCAAAAGAAGATTCATTATGGGAAGACTTTTTCGTATTCGTAAATGGTTTTTGTGAAGGTATGATAAAGATAATATTTTGAGCTCTTAAATTCTGTAAAAAATGCAAAACTAAATGTAGCCTGAATATTACTAAACGAAGTCTAATATTTAAAATTACTAGTATAGAGCATTATTTATGTAAATATGCTCTACCATGAGAGAGCAAAAAAAGCTTAGTCTTTTGAATTATTAATTGGTTCCTTTAAATGTATTAACTTACTTTAAAATTAATCATACTGAATCTGTTTAATAGCTTGATTAATTGCCTAGATGAAATGATAAACACACATTTAATCATGGAAATTATGATGCAGTATTTTTTTTATTATAAATATAAAAATTAACATTCTTTTTGTATTTAATTTAAATGAATAATACTGAATATTTTTCTGCTAAAAGTTAGCACAAACAAACCTCGATTAAATTTATGTCAACAATTCATAAAAGAAAATGAAGCTATTCATAAAAAGTTTTAAGTAATTTATGTAATATGTGTAAGGTAAGTGGCCAAATTTGTACGGATTGAGTTCCAATAAAACAATAAGTAGCAACAACAACAATCTTAAAGATGGGTAATGTTAGTATCATAGACGTTCAGATATCGATGAAATACTGTTTTGAATGTAAAATACTCTATGATAATATTTAAATAATAATTAATTTATCTAAATAAGCTAATAAAGTTCGGGTTAATTGTTTTTGATTAATCAAAACTAATAGTATTCAATTACATGTATTTCAATTGGAATAGCATTTAAATATAAGTATTAAAATAGGAATAGCATTCAATTACAAGCAATAGCAAAAGTAAGCAAGCAATCCTACAAAAATAGCATTACATTACAATTGTTAATCTTATCAGAAAATTATTTCCATATTTTATTACTAAGTTTGTTAAATATTTCATCTGAAATTCATTTTCAACGATTTTTAAAAAAAATCAAAGTGAATTTTGAAGTAATCAAATAGAAAAATATTTAAATACGCCACATTAAAATAGCAAGCAATTAATAATTATTTACTATGAAATTTTTTAATCCAATATTCAATTCAAAATCCTAAAATTATTTACATCATGATACTAAAAACATTAAATAAATCTAGCTGAGTTTATAATTTTATTTGATGACAATACTGCAAATGTTCATAGTAAATATATTCCAAGTTTGCACTGATAACACAAACATAATTTACAAATTTGACGGTATGCACAAAGTCACTTAATACTATCTAGCGCCCTTTTTAATTAGATTTAATTTTTCATTATGTTCTACAGTTGTTAGAAAGATGCAGAGACTTAAGGTACACGAACACCTTCGAAGGAATTTTTTTTGAAATTATTGAAATTTTTTATCTTTTTCACATTTTTGGATTGAATGTATCTAAAAACTAATGATTTCACATAAAAATTTTTTATTATTATTTTTTTTTAATTTTTATAACTTAAAATAAGGGTAAAAATGGCCAAAAATTGATACTGTTACAAAACATGATAACTCAAAATCAAATCAATATTTTTAAAATTTCTAAGTTTGTATTTGTTTGTACTAACATTTTACAGGGAATAGACCTCTGGTAAAATAATATCTTTATTATTTATTATTTTGTACTAGTTTAAATGTGTTTCAATACAAAAATTTTTCCAAAATTTGCATGTAATTTTTCAAGTTTAACAATTAAAATAAAAATTATTTATGTAGCTAGAATCATTTCCAAGGTCTATTCCCTGTAAACATTTATTAAAAACATATATACCAAGTTTTGTAGCATTTGGATCAAAATCATTTGTGTTATGGTGTTTCACATTAAAACAAAAAGCATAAAAAAATTCATTCTGAGAAAAGCTAAAAACAACATTTAATTAGAGATATTACTTTTAAAAATGTTGTAAATATATTAAAATGCCATTGAATTATCAAGTTCATGCTCTTATTTATTAAAAAAATATGGTTTTATTTCTCCTTAAAGCTCTAAAATTTGTCTGAGCTCTATTTTGAAGAAGTTAAAATTTGCTTTACAAAAAATATTTTTACAAATTCCTCCTATTGGTAAAAACTTTTTTCATATGAAATATCCTGGATTTAAAATATTTTGCCTTTTTACAAAAACTTTGATTAAATATATTCAAAACCTTTGAATTTTACATAAAATTATCAACTTAAACTATTTTTTATACAATTTATTCTTTAAAATATGAATAAAAATTGCAAAAAAATGTGATATTGTTGCAAAACTTGATAATCAAAAATAAATAAATGAATAAAACATGAATAGTTTTTTCCTTTGTAAGTATTTTTTTGTTGGGAATATCATTATGTAGGTAATATGCTATTTTCAAATTTATATCTAAATTATTTATACATTTTTGTATGCTTAAATTTTGTCGACACAAACTTTTTTTTTTAAAAATTTACAAAAATTCTTAGTTTAACAACTAAAATAAAAATAATTTATGAATTTAAGATAATTTCCATGTTCTATTCCTTTCATACATTTAAAGAAAACTTTTACATGAAGTTTCAAAGCATTTAGAACAGAAATAGTGGTATTATCATGTTTTGAATGAATACAAAATGTATAAAAAATTCAAATAAGAAATAATTAAAACCTGCTTTTAAATGTAAATAAAAACAAATGTACATACATAAAAATGTTATTGAGCTTTAAATTCTCCTTTATTAATATAAACACTTATTTATTTGTTTTGTTTTCTTTTAAATAACTTCCAATTTAAAAGTACTATTTATCAACATTTCTTCGACATTATTCAAATCCCTCAAATTTATAACTCTAATTCTGTGTTACTCAAATAACAAAAGTTTTCAAATAAAATGCCCTTGATTTTCAACTTGCAACTCTTAAAATACCTATTATAGAATTTTAAAGTTATCATTATATCAAATAATTGCAGAGTTTGCTTCATTTTCACTCTTTTCAAAAAATCCTTAAAATTCATCATCTTTCTTTAAAATTATATTGTCTATATTATATTATCTTGCAGATCACATTTCATTTTAGAATTCTGAATCAAATACAACACACAGTGTTTGAAATAACAGTTCACAACATATATTCTTTAAAAATGTTGACTAACTTTAAGCATAGAAAAGTTCAATGTTTTGATCCACAAACAGTTTGATTCACAACTTTTCATTCAATATATTTTATTCCAATTCAAATTCAAATTTATAAAGTCTCTTTTTTTTTCAAACACAAATGTTTTATTATTTTATGATGAAAGAAATCACAAAACAAAGGGAAAATTTAGTTACAGTATAGATTTGCATAAAAACATACAGCAGCAAATGTAAACAACAAATTTTCAGACAACTTCAAGCCAGATTATTTATCAGATTAAGTGATATCAATAATTTTAAGTTTTTTTAAGTGATAAAAACATTATTTAATGGTTTTTATTTATATTAGAATAAGTTTTACAGTCAATATTGTGGAAATAATGAAGGTAAACATATTGAAACTATCATTTCCTGTTACGAAAATCATACTTCCGGTTCAAAAATTCGTCTCCTAGGAAGTTTAAACTAACACAACTCTAGTTCTAAAACAGATAGAAACAAACTGTAAAGATATTTAAAAAGCTTGAAATACAAGCTTTTCAACAATGTAAAAATTGTAAAATCGAAATTTTGGTCGAAAATCGCGTTTTAAAGGTGTTCGTGTACCTTAAATTAATTGATTTCATCCCCAACATCAGCGTAGCCCTTTAAAAATGGCCCACTTTTGATATTTTATGTTAAAAATTCATTACATTACTTTAAAAAAATGAAATTTTTTTTCTTTCTAAAGTAAGCCCTGAAATTTGATAAATGTTAATGTTCCGTACATCCAACGGAATATTTTGCATAACAGATTCTACGAGAGTTCGCCCTTAACCGCAAAAGAATCGCCTCTAACGTTAATATTAACTAAATAGGAATTTTTTTTTTAAAGAGAATGTTTTTAATTAGGTTCAGCCAAAAAGCTTGATGATAAATTATCTTTAAAGCAAATACAACAAAACCAAAACAGGTATTTCTTCATTTATCATCAAACATTTTCATTAACCTCAGGAACAAACTTTTTTTTTTTTTTTTTTTTAAGAAAAGCAGAGGTTTTAGTATGACTTAAATGTAGAGAGTATGACAAAAATGTTGATAAGGTTAAGCATAAATTATCAAGAAAAGTTACACTAAGACATTTGGAAACAACTTTTCATTTCAAAACAAGATTCATTATGGGAAGCCTTTTTCGTATTCATAAATGGTTTTAGTTTCTGAAGGTATGATAAAGATAATATTTTGAGCTCTTGAATTCTGTAAAAAAAAAAGAAATGCAAAAAGTAAAATCTCAACTTATTTTAAAGATGCAGCCTGAATATTACTAAACGCAGTCTAATATTAAAAATTACTGGTTTAGAGGACAATTTATTTAAATATACACTACCATGAGAGAGTAAAAAATGAATAGTCTTTTGAATAATTAATTGATTCCTTTAAATATATTAACTTATTTTAAAATTAATGATACTGAATCTGTTTAATAGCTTGATTAACTGCCGAAATGAAATGATAAACTTACATTTAATCATAATAATCGGGAATCAGTTTTATTTTTTTATAAATAAAAAATATCCTTGTTTTGTATTTAATTTAAATGAATAATATTGAATATTTATCTTCTAAAAGTTAGCAAAAATTAACATCTATAAAATTTATGTAAACAATTCATAAAAGAAAATGGCGCTATTCGTAAAAATGTTAAGTAATTTATGTAATTTAAACTTTTGTGAGGAGATAAAAGTAAATATTGTTTTTGTCCACAAAGGGATTTAATAATTTGAAAGGAAAGTTTATTTTGTATACAGATGGCACGAAATAAAATATTGATAAATAAATATTAATTATATATTCATAAAAATCCTAATTTTATTTGTTTATGTAAATTTTAAAAATTACTTTGTTGCTAATGTCACTTTTATATTTTGATTTAATTGAATTTTTATTACTGAATATTTAGTTAAAATGCATCAATTTAACATAATAGTTTGAGTGTTTAATTGTTATCCAAACGCTGGGTAATGGAATTTTTAAATAACACGATATTTTAATAGGAAAATATGACAATATATAATTATGATGACATAAGGCAGAATATCTGCCGAAATCTGTATCTTCGTCTGATGTCTGTATTTCACCTCAATTTATACATTTTTATTCAACATTAATTATAATTATTTATTATTTTGATAGTCTTCTAATTAATATTTTACAATTACGATTTTTTTCTTTTAAAATTAGTGGTATTCTAAACCCTAAAGCATAGGCCAAAATTTAAATAAAATAATTAAATGTTAGAATTTTAAAATGTGTTATTTATATTATCATTTTTGTTCCTTTATACGATTTACAATACTTTTTATTAATTTAATTTCCAACTATATTTTTTGTTTCCGAATTGATTTTTGTTCTTCATGATGTTATTGTTGGGGATTATTTCTGTCAATGGTATTTACTATTTAATTAGCTGTCAAATATGTATCAAGAAGAGTAGAGTAGAACGGCATGCATTGGGAATGAATTGGCCACTTCATCTATAAAAGAGGATTCCTAAACTGTTTTATTTAACTATACCGAAACACCTTATATAATATTTTTAAATAAAATAAAATCAAAATAAATAAGTTAAAACAAAACACCATAATACATCAACAACACATAGGCCTAATTATAGGCATAGTAAATGAAAAATTAAAACAAATTCGTTGTAATGTAATGTAATGTAATCAAATGATAAATTCTAGGTATTATACTAAATTAGTAAAAATTAAGATAATGATTTGCTATTATCTTATTCGGAGAAGAAATATAATTATTTCATTTCCTTTGTAATTTTTATTATTATATTTAATAATTTATTTCATGCAGTCTCTACTATTTCAAAAACTCATTGAAAAGTTCATGGAATCTTGGTGAAGAAACCCCGCTCTATAACGCTTTTGGAAAAATTATAATAAAAATTATAATAAAATAATAATAAAATTAAAAGTTATAATAAAATTAAAAATTATAATATAATAAAAAATTATAAAAAATTATAATATAATAAAAATTATAATAAATATTTATAATAAATAATTTATTATAAAATAATTATAATAAATAAAATCAAAGTAAATAAGTTACAACAAAACAACGTAATACATTACATATACTACATAGGGCTAATTATAGATATAGTAAATAAAAATAAAACAACTTCATTGTTATGTAATGCAATCATTTGGCAAATTCTAGATTAGGGAAAATTAAGAAAATGATTTCCTGTTATTTTCTTCGGCAAAGAAAAGGATAATATTATTATTATCATTAAACTTTATAATCTTTTATTATTCCATTGATTATTTTATTCTAATTCAGTCTGTACTATTCCACAAACTGCCTCAGAAGTTCATAGTTCAGGATCTATGGGTTAAGAATCTATGCTCTAAACTCTCTTGCAAAAATTACAAATATTTAAAAAAATAAATAAACACAACTTTGTCTTTTTAATGCAACTAGACTTTTGTGACTAGAGATAAATTCAAATTATAATTTTTTTTTTTTATGTTCCACAGTATTAATTACTTGAATAACTTAAGAAAACTAATTACTAAATGTAAATTGAAAACGGGTGACCAAATTCCTAAAGAAGAAAAAAAAAATATATGCAAACAAATTAAAAATGATAAGAAAAAGCTACTTATTAAAACTTTTCAATAGTTTCAAGATTTTCTTTGTTTATATTCTCTGTTCAGAGGTAAATACGATAATCACGATCAACTATTTTAATTTAATAACGCTATCTTTTATGTTCAGTAAATTTTGACTAGATGTATTACACAAAATATTTTTCTTTAATGCAACAATTAATTTAACCAAGTAATTATTCAAATAAAAACACGTAATTAAATAATAAGATCAAACATTTCTAGTGTGACACGAAATACAGATTCTTTGCATTTAATTGAAGATAATATCAATTAGCCTAAATGAAAACGTTTTGTTGGAAAATTGATTAATTTTTGGTTTTCAAGGCAAAATAATTAGATAACTGTTTGAACAATCTGGAATGAGTCTTAGCAACATTTAATGGATTGTGGTTATGAGTAATATGTATTTTTTTCAAATTTATTTTGAAAAGGATTAATTAATTTTCATTTTATGTCTTGCAATCTAATTTAATGTTATCACGCATACATTCTTGACATGTTCAATCAGTAGAAGTAGATGAAATGTATTGAATTTTATGTTTATCAAAACTGTTTACTTTGATGTAATGTGAAATTAAAAATATCTTAATCTTTTAAGTCAAGAAATAAAAAAAAGTGAATGAAATCAAAACTGGAGTTAATGGAATTATTGAAAAAAAAAATATTTCACATTGCATAAAAGATGATTTATAACTTGAAATTAGAAATTAAACTTTATTCAAAAATTATCATCTTTGGTAAAGAAAATGAAATTTACATATAAAATAATTTTTAATCTTTTACAAAGAAAATACATTTTACCATTGATATTTCTCTTAAAAATCTATTATTTACCAATTTCTTAATTTCATTTTTGGACAAATTCAAACGGTATCTTAGACATAATGCAATATATCGCTGTGAGATTCAGATGAAAACGTAATAACATGTACTGAAAGATATGGTTGAAATCTAGAATACACTACCCCTGAGGAAGTCGCCAATCTGGCAACCCGGAGTATTTGTCCAAAGTTCCGCCAATTTCTTTAGGGTTACAATACTGTAATTTAAGGAATTCATTACTTCTTCTTTTTCCGAATGACTTTTAATGACTACATTTATACCAAAGATATATCGCTGACCCTAGAACAGGGATGGGCAAACTACGGCCCGCCGGTATCTTCTATCCGGCCAGCGGATAGAATTTTTATTTTGCTGGTCCGAAGCAAATTAAAAGAAATATATATTTATATATTATACATCCATCTCCTTTTCGACTTTGTTTAAATATTATTTTTATTAAAAAATAATATTTTTAATATTATTATTTTTATCTCATTTCCCGAGTTGAAATTAAATACCCTCAGTAAATGAAGAGAAACTTAAGAATTGTGATGATAGCTTGCAAAAAACTGCATTTTGAGTTCGAACTCAGATTTCAAGGTTTCAGTGGCATTCAAACATAATTGGATATGTTTACCATGCCTTTCAACGTAAATTGTGAAGCAGCGAGGTCTGATTTGCAGGTTGAGTTGCAATCTAACAATCATCTCAAGCAGTTGTTTTTAAATATGCCAAAGTTAAGAGTTTTACAAATCAATATCGAAAGTAAGTTTCCCAAATTTATTATATCCTGGCTAAAAAATCAGTGCTATGTTTGCTTCATCTTATATATGTGAACAAGTGTTTTCAACTATGAACCGTAGAAAAATTATTTCAGAAGTAGACGGACAGATGAGCATTGGGCCTCGTTCCTTAGAATCAGTACATTTTACCCTCAATATAAAGAACTTAACTCAATAAAAATGAAATCGCTATTTCATTCGTATCATTAACATATTTAAATTGTAATATTTGTATATTGTATTTAAAATTTTAGAAAAATTTATCTTGGCCCGCCAAACGTTTTTTTTTTTTTTTTTTTTTTTTCGATTTTTGGTCAGCGACCGAAAAGGTTTGCCCATCCCTGCCTAGATACTATGGCAGTGGTACAACTTTCGAATTTATTAATATATAAGAAGACGATCAAATGAACATTTTAAGTTCATTATTTATTAAAATGATCCTGAAAAAATTGAATGCACTTGATTTTCCTAAATTATGAAAACTCTTATATTGTGATTTTAAATAATGTTTTGCAAATAATAACATCGAACTCGTGATATATTTTATACATTCATATACACACACAGAGAGAGAGAGAGCGAGAGAGATAATTGATACATATATACACACACACACACATACACACACACATACACACACACACATACACACACACACACACACACACACACACACACACACACACACACACACATTAACTCCAGATATTAAATTAAATTATTAAATTGTTTAAAAAGAAACAAGTAGTATAAAAAAAAGTCACTTCCTCCTTTTTTTCACTAAATATAAGTCACTTCCTCCTTTTTTTTCACTAAATATTGCATAAAGTCTTTTATAAATAAAGGTACTTCTGGCGCCATCTATTGATAAGTGCATGTAACTTAAATCTAAAAAAAATTAAATTAATTATTTAAATTTAATTACTGAATTAATATTTGAAAAAACTATATTAACAACAAGTGTGATCCACTACACATCCAAAAAATGTATTTGAACTTCAGTGGATGAATAAAATTTTTTTATTAACGATTGAAAATTTGAACAAGATATATATAGGAGATTGTGAGCTAATAGTAAGAATTGAAAAAGTATTCTAAGTAACAATTTGTGAATAAAAGGTTTCTGAAAACTAATCAATAATAGAAAATTTAAAACAATAAAAAAATTATATATTAAAAAAAAAAGCACAAACACTATGTTAAAAAATTTACTAATTTATTTGTAAGAAAATTTCTAAAGACGAATAAAAACTTGTAGATGAGAAGACCATGTCACTAGTTGACTCGGACACAAAATGAGGCTTTTATTCAGTTAAAAAATGTATAGTGAAATTTTTTTTTTTTTTTGAGATTTTTGATGAAAGCAACATAAAAAAGAATAGTGAACTTAGTGAAAAAATCTGCACATCATAAATTTTAGTTATGCTGGAACGCACAAACAGGCATACATATATTTTTATATAAAATGATTTAAGTAAACGATTATTTTGCTTTTTTTAATCTTTATTCGCATCCCCTTAGGTCAAAATGCTCGATATTTGAAAACAGGAACAGAATTTCAAAGCCATCTAACTATAAAATACTAGTCTTATATTTCTTTTAACGAAGAATTTTTTTTACAATTTTTCTTTAAAATGCTTTGTTTGACTCCTTAATTATTTTTTAAAATTATTTTATCATTGTTGATTAATAGATTAATTACTCTTGCAGATATTCTTCATTCTTTATTTTCTCTTCTAGGGCATATTTTTTATGTGTTTTGTATAGACTAAAAGTAAATTATTACGGTAGTTTTAAACTTTAAGTTGTTCAGAAAATAAATTTGCAATTAATAAAATACCTTTTAGATTTTTAAAAGTAATATAATAAAAAAATGATTATTTTAATGAAGAATCATTGATTTGCAGTGCGCAGGTTGAGCATGATTAATTATTGGTTTGTAATGCGCATATTGAGTAATCAAATTGTAACTGGGAGTGGATAGGTTGATATTTGACACACAGGTTGGAGAACTCATAGCTTTATTTATCTACGTACAAACATCACATACAATTAGATACATACAATATTTTTAACGCATTCAGAGACATATAATTATAGATTCATGGAAGGACTCCATTTCTAAGCCGAAAATCCGGCACTCAGCTACGCGTAGGGAGCAAAAAATATATTTCCTCTCGGGATGAGAAACTATAAACTAAATTTTTCTCAACAGAAGCGCGTGGTTGTGCTGTACCTTCTCATGGGTGAGAGTCTCCAGGATTACCGTCCATTTCTCCTGAACGCCACGGGGAGCGGGTCTCTTACAGTCACGGTTACAGATTGGAATTTGTATACTTCATTTTCTTTATTGCACTAATTTTTTTTTTTATCTTTAAGAGTTAATTCCTTCCGATGTTTATGGAGAAAAATCAGTGCAATTGTGTTTACATTTACAGAAAATTCTTCTTCTGCATCCTCACAGTCGAAGATAGATATTGATGGACATTGTGTCAATCTGCTTAAATTATTCTAGCCTATGAAGTTTGTGGTCCGAACATCTCTTGTATGCGCTGTCAAGAGACATTACTACTAGTCAACAAAACTAGATTTTGTAATAGCTTCTAATAACACATTTTAATTTGTCAAACCTCAGATGATTAAAAATATAAAGTAATGCATATTGAAAACAAAATATGTGCACCGTGGATTAATGCATATTTGCAATATTCTTCTACTTGGTGACATACATTTTTGCACAAACATTTATAAAAGAATGTCGTTGGAATAATTACCTATTGAATCAATATAATTTAATATATTCATGTATACACTAAAGGAACAACATGTTAGCATCGAAAAATGTTTATGTAAATTATTAAACTATTAAAGACTGAAATGGAGTTTTGTTACTTCCAAATATTGTAACTTTTCAAAAGTATAAACCTTAAAAAATGCATTTACATAGACAAGCTAGATCTTTTTATATAAAATGCGAAATTTCTAAATTTAGCCATACCTTCACCTCTAAATAACGTATTATTTCCTGTAAAATAAATAAACATTGGAAGACATATTAAAATATAGGAAAACAAAATTATTCAAAACCAAATTTAAAATTATTCAAAATTTCATCACAAAAATTTGTCTTTTAAAAATATCAAAGTTTATGCTCCGTCTAGACTGCAGTAGTTTATAAAACAAAAATGAATTCAAATAACCAAATATATTTGTATAGCAAATGTATTTATTTTTAGATTTAAGTTGCATGCATCTACCAATAGATGGCGCCAATGCAAGAGGAAAATTTAAACGTAAATAGTAGAAATTGACTTTTATTTATTTTTTTTATATATTACTTGCTTTACTTATTTTGTACTACTTGTACAATTGACTTTAATATAAAAATTATTTCATTATTCAACAGTAACACGATAGTGAATTAAATGCCTAAATGTTAAATATGTGTGTTGGAAAAAATGAAATAATATAGTATAAATGAAGGAATTTGAATAATTAAAAAAGAGCATTGAATGAATATAAATTTCTTTACTAGTAAAATCAATATTATACGCTCGCCGTTCTTAAAACGACACGAAAGAATGATTTTCAAGTAAATGCATTTTTCTTTAAAGACATTTAAAACTGTGCTCCTTTAGAAATTAAATGAATTTATTACGAATTTTCAAAAATGTATTCGAGTATACTTAAATTTAAGCGGAAAAATATCTCAAAACCGTTCTTACATTTTTATAGTTTCTGTTTGAAGAAACATTTAAGATTATGAGTATTCCTTTTCTTCTTAAAAGATTCGTACCTTTTTTAAATAAAATTACTGACTTAACAAAAGACATGAAATGTATTTAAAAGTAATGTATTTTTAGTCATTTCCTAAGTGAAATGGGACGGAATATAACAATGACTTTTTGTAAAAGTTTTCCAAATATAAATTCAAAACATTTCAAGACAGTTATTTTTTCTCGTAAATAGTCTTTGAAATCATTTACGTTTAATTTTTTACAGAAAGAGGATCAAATTACTGATAGATGTTTAAAATTATAGCAATGATTTTGAAAAAAACCTAAAATATTCGTTTTGTTTCTTTACATGAGTGGACCCTAGTATTATATTTCTATGCCTGTACTACTAATATCTCAGCAATGTATATAAAAGAATGATACCTTCCATTAGGACTGCGAGTAATTATTGTGCATCCATATGCAATATGGGAGAAATACTGAAGCATTAACGCATCCAATTTAATTGTAATATACATAATTAGTCACAATCGACATCACGTCTTCTGAAAGCAGTGACTTCCACGAAAATCATCCAGTGTGGTCCAACTAAGCCCTCATGTCCATTAGTTGTGTGCATTATCATTGTATTAACAATCAATTGAGACCTTTACTTGAGTTGTCGACTAAGGCCATTATTTATTATTTTATGTCAGTTGAATGAATGTTTTCTTAGTTACATATAAATTTCGATGAAATGAACTTTAAAAAAATCTGCAAAATAATCGTTTTAGTAGTTTAATACTTTTTTAGCCGAAACTTGAATATTACTTACTATCTTTATCATGTACGAAGTATGATGTACCGTGGCGTTGCCCAGAATGGGAAGCTATAAAAATCAAACTATCAATCGTAGAAAGAAAGGTGGATATATGGGTTTCAGAAATTAAAATAACTGAAATGGTGGGAAAAATTCAACATATTTCCAAACAGTTTCAGAACTTAAAATAACTGAAATGGTGGGCTAAATTCAAAACATTTCAAGACAGTTATGTTTTTGTCGTAAATTGTCTTTTAAAACATTTACATATAATTTTTTACACAAAGAGGATGATAAAATTATTAGCAGAGAAAAACCTAAAACATTTTTTTCGTTGTTTTTACATGGATGGACCCCCTGCAACGCCCTCCTATATCTGTAAAACAAACGTAAATAAAATGAGGATGCTTTACATAAGGACTTAAGGAGTAATTATTGTTTATTTATGCCCAATATGGGAGGAATACTGCAAATATTAAGTCATCCATTTTAATTCTTGATGTATATACAATTTGTCACAATCGACATTATGTCTTCTCGTTTCTGCTAGCAGTGAATTCCTCAAACCAGGCAGCATATTCGGGACAAGCCTTCGTGTCCGTTAGTCGTGTACATTATCAATGTATTAATAACCAACTGAGACTTTTATTTGGAGATGTTGACCAAGGCCATTATTTATTATTTTCTGTCAGTAGAATTAATATTTCCTTAGTTACATACATATTTCGATAAAATGAACTTTAAAAACATCTGCAAAATATTTGTTTTAGTAGTTGAATACTTTTTTAGCCGAAACTTGAATCTTAACTTAAAAATCTTTATCATGTATGAAGTATAGAATCAGTGACGTTGCCTAGAATGTGAAGATATGAAATTAAACTGTGATTCTTAGAAAGTAGGCAAAGATCTAGGTTTTTGAAATTAAAACTACTGGTTCTTAAAAGATTCACAATTCTTACATTTTATTGAAATGCATAAATATGAGTGGGGTCACTTCATTAGTTGAACTCCCTTCTTAATGAGTTGCTTAAAAGTGGCTACACATTAAATATTTAGCATTGAAGTATTGATTACTGCCAGATAGTAGGTAATGGCCACCCGTCTACCAGAAGTCAATGCCAAAGACATATTTTGCCTAAATCAGTTTCATCTTAATCGCCAAGATCTTTTATTGAAGAGACTGTGGACAATATATGTGAGAACCAAGATCACATATAATGTCCACAGTTGAAAATGAGTTCACAGTTAATATATAGGTCTAATTACTGATACTAGGAAAATGAAAACACATTAGATTCAGTGGAAAACAAGTGAAACAAATATCAATATAATAATACTTATTAGATAAAGAATGATAAATAAGAATTTATGACAAATAAAAGAAATTTTAATTTCAAGTTTTTCTTTGAATACACTAGAATATCGAGTGAAATTTTTAGACGAAAGAATTTTATAATTATTACGAAATTCCACCTTCATTTTTACCTGAACCCAATTTAAATACATTTTACCAAATGAAATTTAGTTCCAAGAATCTAAAACAAAATATTACATTTTGTATAGAAATTAAACTACCATGCATTGAAAACAAATTTCATTTCATCATTCTTTTCAAAATAATATTATTTTCAAAGGATATAAATCCTCTTTTTTTAAAATCGGATAATTTTAACAGAAATTTTCTACTAGAACGACAAATGCTTATGATAGCAAGAAAAATTATCCCTTTTGTATGTACATGGTTTAAAAGTAAATAATTCCAGTTTCACATAACGCGTAAAAAAAAGTGTCCTGTTGAAATGCACTACATTTATTTTTTTTGTGAATATAGAAAATTATAAAAATGTACAAATCATAATGATGAAAAGAAGATAATTTTAATCGGTTTGTAATAAAAGTACATTGATAGAACTGTCATTCTTTGATAAATGATGCTGGCAAAAACTAAAATCCCTAATATCGTGCCTATGGAAAATTGCTCTTAACATTAACAAAACAGAAGCCGTCTTCTTCAGCAAGAATCAAAAATATAAAAAAAACAGCCATCTACCTCAAAAACCAACTTATCTTTTGGAAATCAGAAGCAAAATATCTTGGAATTTATCTTCATAAACATCTAAATTGGAATTTTCATTTTAACTATGTCAAACCAAAATGCAGAAGAAACGTTAGAAGATTCTATCCCTTTATAGCAAGAAACTCGAGCATGAATAGACATAATAAACTTCTGATTCTCACCTCTATGCTTGCCCGGTATGGGTCTATGCTGCTAATTATAATGCTAAAATGTTGGAAGCTCAAAAATATGATCGTTAGACAAATAACGAATGTCCACTGGTTCATGAGAAACGCTGATGTTCAAAGAGCTATCTCCTGATACCTCTCAAAAAGTACTGGAAAAAATTTCAGAAATATTCTTCAATAATATTGACAACCACCAACATCTGACCATTCAAGAGATCAAAAATATGAACAGCACTCTCATTTTAAAAGACCTAGGAATATTCTGTTGTAACCTACCTAAATTCAATTTTGAAGTGTTGGGCTTTTTCAATTCTCACGATTTCCTTTAATCTCTGGACATTACCAGTGTTTTCGTTCTTTATGTTTGTCACCACCGGAGATGAGGCTCTTGACGGGGCCAGTGAGCTCTAATAATCTTGAACATCATTATCAGTAACACATTGTTTATAATTGTTTTTGCTACTATGTCATGCTTTAATGATTGTTTAAGCATTTATTATGCAATGTCCAAATTGTATGCTACTGTAATTACAGTAAGGGTGATGTTACGATGTACTGATAATACACTTCTATGATAACTGTATAATTCTTTTGAAATTATTTTTTTTATTTCGAGCTATACAAGAAGAAAGAATTCTTAGAGCCATTTAAATGCATTTAGAGTTTATTGTTAAATTTCATTGACTTTTAACTTTACATTTACAAATTATAATGTAAATAATCGATTGTTTTATGATATTTTATACACTTAAAAAACCATTATTTTCATTTAAATTGAATTATTTAAACAATAATAAAAAAAAAAAAAAAAAATATTAAAGTTATTTTCCTACTTTTTTCACTATATTGCAGAAAAGTTCTTTACAAATGAAGTTGAAATTTTCCTCTTACATCTAGCGCCATCTATTATTAGATTCATGCAACTTAAATATAAAAAAAAAACTAAAATTAATTAATTAAATTTAATTAATGAATTAATATTTAAAAAAACTGTATTAACATCAAGTGTCATCCACTATAAGTTAAAAAAATGTATTTAAACTGGAGTGAATGAATAAAAAAATTTTATTAACGACTGAAAATTTGGGCATGATATATATATATAGGAGAGTAACACTAATATAGATACTATAGGGATACTAATAGTAAGAATTGAAAAAAATACATATATCAAAAATTCTTGCATTTTAATTTATCGCTGCTATAAATACAAACGGATTTATATTATGAAGATGCCTTTATTTTAAATAAAATAAATGACTTAATCCCTATTCATCAAACTACTTTCTTAGTATTCATTACAAAATCTCAGAAAATTTTGCAAATCAAAACGCACGAGCAAAAATTTCCTTTTTTCTCAATACAGAACACCGAAATTTGCACTAATTATTTAAGCAACAAAATGAGCTGGCGAACAGCAAGAATAAATATTTATTTTATCTGCATTCGAATTGATGGGCGCGTTTGCTTTCCTGAGTCACCCTGTTCCCCATCTATTAATGGTAGCAAATTGCATTCTTGGTTTACAGCTAATGCCCGTTTTCACGTATGGATGATGTACTATTAATCGAAAATTAATTTTCCGCATTTACAAAATAGTACGCTGGCGTGTGTTCTCTCCCCGCAAAAGCACAGGTAAAATTAATAACCTGAAAGATTCACCGCAATTAATTTCAATTGTCCCGCAAACTCTGGACAGCTTTTAAATCGAATCGATAATGTTGTTTAATCCACAGGCTTTGGCTGAGGAAAGTGAAAATTATGTTCCGAATCCCTCTCTTCAATTTCAGGTAGAGGGAGCTGGGATTGGATGAATCACGCTAAAAGTTGAAATCTGGAATGTTATGCTATTAAATTGTATATTTTATGTTTATATTTTACACTAAATTTAAAAACTAATAATTCTTTAAGTATTTACTAAATGCAATTTTACACACAATTATTAAAGCTATACTAGTAACACAGTGATAAAGCCAGCAGTAACTCTGTGGTAGCTACTCGTTAAACATTTGAAAATTCAAATCTAGCTAGTGGCATAAATTACAAAAATGTTTGGAGAAACAATTACACACCACGATTTCACTAATTTCCATAAAAACTAACACACCAAGACAGAACTGACATTATTAATTGAAAACTTACATGGATATGTGATTTTAATATAAAAAAGTGACAACAAAAAAAGAAAGCAAATTGATTTTATATTACAAGAAAATTAATAAAGAAATGCAGTGTACACTACGTAAAAAAAGTAGAAGGACACTTGATTTTGTAACAAGAACCGAAAAATATTTTATTTTTACTAAAATTTTTTATTAGAAACATTTTAACAAATATTTTAAAAATACAATTTTAACATCAGAATTATGATATTAATATTAATGGCAACAAAAATAGTTTCTCTCTTTTCAAACTTTGTAAAAAAAGTAGAAGGACAGCATTATAATGAATGAAAAAATAGTGATTTTAATAAGGAATGTTATTCCCATTGGCCTTTATAACTTCAAATATTGTGTTTGGAAGTGAATTGTATAGAGATTGAACTTTTGTTTAACAAAAATTGTCCCACGAGCCATTCAATGCTTCTCGAAGCTGAGTTAGCGAATCAAATTGCCTTCCATCAGCATAAACTCGACGAACTAGCATTGCCCAGATGTTTTCCACTATATTAAGGTCAGGACTTTTGGCTGGCCATAGTAAAACATCCACATTATTTTTAGAAACCAATTTTTTACTCCAGTCGGCGGTGTGAATGGAAGCTCCGTCTTGCTGAAATTCCCACTCTTCACCCCCAAGTCAGAGCCATAAGGAAGAAGCTCGGAATTCAGCACTTGAATGTAGTCTGTATGTTTTTGCCTACCATTTAAGAAAACCAGACTTGTCCTTCCTCCGTATCCAACAGCCAACCAAACCATTAAACTCCCTCCTCCCATTTGTAGTGTTAAATAGTATTCGTCTTCATTCCCCAGACAATGCCAGTAGTGCTGATATCCGTCTGGACCGTCTAAGTTAAATTTCTTTTCATCAGAAAATATCACAGAAGTCCATTCTGTAGTCCAGGATATGTGCTCCTTAGCCGACGCTAAACGGTTATCAACGTGAGCTTGTGTCCACTTAGGATGATGTTTCCGTTTTTTGAAAATGAATTTTTTAGATCTTTTAATATAGTTTTAAACTGTTTGTTTCGTCACATGATTAAGTCCTGCTTGATTTCTTGCCTTTGAAACACTTCCTTTGTTCTTCTTAAGCACACGAAAAAGTTTTCTTTATCACGTGGTGTTAACTTTTTTTTCGGTCTACCAGTTTTCTTTTTCTTTTCATTTTTATAAGGATTTCTGATAAAGTTTGAAACTGTATTGGGGCTCACCTGCAACAATCGTGCAATCTCTCTGACACCTTTACCATCATTTTGATATGTGGAAATTCGGCATTTTTGAAAATCGTTCAAAAGTATTCCTTTAGGCATTTCTGAGAACGGAGAAACAGCGTAACTTTTAAACAAATTAGATTTTTGGTCAGAAAAGGATAAAACAAAGAACAAAATCACTATTTAACTAAAGAACAACTCACTAAATTAAATATATTAGCAAGTGTCTTTCTACTTTTTTTACGCATCGGAAATTATATATACTAATTTTATTATTAATATTAGGGGTAGATGTTTAATTTTTGCCTAAAATGGAAAAAAAAAAAAGGGTCATTAAACTAAATCTACATAACTATCTGGTAGTTAGGAGAAAATAAGAGATATTAATTGGCAAAAAACACTGTCCTTCTATTTTTTTTACGCAGTGTAGGTACACTTCTGGATGGAAAGCATGATAGAGTATAGTAGAGCGATATCTCATTCCTGAATTACCGTAAGCTTGTTTATAATTTGATTAAAATAGTAAGCTATCAGCCTAGATCTTGTCTCAAATTTTGTGAAAATCTAATTTGGAGATAAATCGTGCCAAGAAATTGTGTCCATATTATTGAAAATTATGTTCCGAATCCCTTCTCTTGCATTTCCACCAGGGGATTCTGGGATCGGAGGAATCACGCTATAAGTTTAAATATGGAATGTTATACTATTGAATTGGATGTTTTATGTTTATATTTTATACTAGATTTAAAAACTACACTTCTTACTGGTCATTAAAATTGCTATACCAAGAAGACGACATTCTACAGACGTGAAATTTAAACTGCAGAAATTGTTGCTGTGATATGCAAATGATTAGCTTTCAGACAAACCAAGAGCCGGTAGTGTGAATTGTTGATGAAATGAGGGAATTGTTGAGCCGGTTTCTCATAGACAAACTTCATTTGAACGTTGTTGCCATGTGGAAAGTTGTCGTGATGCTTCTTGTAAGAAGCAGAAATGCGTACTAGCACGCTTCTGACTTCGATGGAGGTCGAATTGTAGTGTACCGGGATTGCGGTTTATCGTTTTGCAGTATTATTGCTCGCGTCGGTCGAGATCCAATGACTGGTAGCAGAATAGGGAATCGATGGGTTTAGGACGGTAATACTGAACGCCGTGCTAGATCTCAATGGCCCCCTATCATTAGCAGCCGAGAAGACAGGCATGTTACCAGCATGGCCTTAATAGATCGTGCAGCCATCACGAGCCCTGAGTCAAGAATTGGGGTCATTTCAAGACAACAAGTGTCTGCACAAATAGTTCGACGGCGTCTTCAGCAGCATGGACTCTCAGCTCGGGATCATGGCTTCGGCAACCCTTGGCGCTGCATCACAGGTAAAATTAATAACCTGAAGGATTCACCGCAATTAATTTCAACTGTCCCGTGAACTCCGGACAGCTTTAAATCGGATCGATAATGTTGTTTAATCCCCAGGCTTCGGCTGAGGAAAGTGGGCATTATGTGCCGAATCCCTCTCTTCAATTTCCGATAGAGGTTTCTGGGATCAGAGGAATCACGCTATAAGTTAAAATCTGGAATGTTATAATCTTGATTTCCATGTTAAATGTTTATATTTTATACTAGATTTAAAAATAAGGATGTTTTTATTGATTTATTAATGCAATTTTTAATAAAACTATACTAGTAAAACTTAATAATGCTAACGTTAACTCTATGGTAGTTGTGTTCTAGTTAGCCTTTACACACCTGAAGATTCAATTCCAGCTAGTGCCGCAAATTAAGAATGTTTTGAGAAACAAATTCACAGCATAATTTCACTAATGCCATGTAAAAAGTAGCATAAGCATGTAAAAAGTAGCACCGAGAAAGAATTGATAAAATTAAATTCAAATTTACATGCATGTGACTTTGATAAAAAAATCCTGACAGCAAAAACAAAGCAAATTGATTCTGTATTACAAGAAAATTTATAAATAAATGCAGTGCAGGATCACTCTAGCTGCAATGCATGATGGAGCAGTTAGTGTGATATCTCATTCTTCAGTTATTTTAAGTGTGCTTACAGTTACTAAAATTGTATGCTGTCAACCTAGAGTTTTCCCAGAAACTGAATAGGTGACCAATTTGGGAAATCAAGCAGGTTAAGAAAATGTGTCAGTATTTGGGATATTATTATATGGATATTCCTGTAAGACATATTCCTGTTGAATAATTCCTGCTGGTAGCAATGCCATAAGAGGAAACGCATGTACCAAAAAAAAAAAAAAATCATGAACGAACTAATGAGCTGTCAAGGATTATTTTCGTGGATCATTACTAGATAATATCAAGTGTCGCATGAAACGGCACACCAAACATCATGCCAGGTATGGGTGATATGTCCCTCTACCAGCAGTGGACAACATTTAAGCTTTGGCCTCCAAACATCTGTCCAATTGTTATCCAAAGTCGAATTGATTTGAATTTGTTACTGAAGACAATTTGACTTCAATTCATCACAGTCGAATCAGCTGAGCATGTGTCGCTTGAGAATAGATGGACAGTCATGCAGTCGGCTGAGTGCCTGTTGACGGATGAAATAATAGTGCATGTAAGAAATAGTCTTTCCGAAATTCAGTTCTCCTGGGTTTGGGAGGCATGTGTATGAACTTACTTTTATTATTGGTTCCCAACATTTTCTTACATTATTTGCAGATTGGTCAAAGTGGCAAATAATTCGAAACGAGGACAACCGTCTTTAGCCTTTTCAATATTTCTTAGTCCGAGCTGCTAATATTTTTCAGAACTTTAGGCTCATTTCCAGAAATTACAATTTCATTCGTTAAGCCTACACACAATCAATTTTTAAAAAGTATATTAATTTAGATCGATTCGTCATTTCTGATCAAATGCCATAAGAAAAACAGAATGAAAAATAAGAGACTGACTTGAAAAGTCACGCTAGCCACTGAGCAATCTTATACGTCTAAAAGGGAATGCTATTAACTGAATAAAGAACCATCCCTGAAAAGTAAAGTACATAATTTCAGTTTTTATCTCAAAAGGTTATTGAAAAGTAAAATATTTCATAATGAGTAAATATATTTCAACAGCTCATTTAGAAACGTGAGTTGACACAATGTCACAGGAGATTTCTTCCTGGTTAACTGATTCAATCTAAATTTTAATTAAATATTTCCAACAAAATGGTATTTCTTGCTGAATTTCATTAACCGTAAGTTTATTTTATTGTTTTAAATACTTGATTATTAGATTTTAGAAGTGTTTTTACACTCGAATATTCATCTGTCATAATTGCATAAATTGAAATACAACACACATTTCATTTTGGAATTTTTTTGTTTAAGCTTCTACTTTATTATGATTAATTTACACTTGCATATTTGAAATATAAAAAAAAAAAAAACAAAGTGAAATGAACTTACCGAAATTTAATTACAGCAGATCCAAAGGCGCATATTTTTAGGATTTCTCTATTGATTAGGATTGCTACATTGATAAATACAATTTCAATGCCTATGTTTCATTATTATTAAAATTTGATAAATGTTCAATGATAAACTAAATTTTCACTTCTAAAATTCGTCTAATTGACACAACTACAGAAAAAACTACAGTTTCTAATTAAATTATGTTTTTAAAATTTAAATATAATAATTTAATTTTACCAAGAATTATATCATAATTTTAAATTTACTAAGATTAATTTATAATATAATTTATTAAAAAAATTATTTTTTAAATTATATTTTTTTTTATTTTAGCTTTTTTTATAGATCGATATGACTCGAAATATTATAGTAAAAATTTTAAATTACTTTTATCTACATTTTATTTTAGTTATACTACACTAATATTTAGTGTGAATAAAGTATTTCAAAAGAAAATTTAAAAAAATATCGGTTACATTAAATCACTGTCTATCACAATATTCGGAAATATACAATCATCATGTATTTTTTTTTATTTTTTGAAATTTTTTCTAAATCAAGCAAGAGAAATCTGTTTTAATATAATTACATTTCATAAATTCACTATTTTTGGAAAACGTGCATTTAAATTTTGTTATATTTTTCCTAATCGTTAACTTGAAAAATGATAACATAAACATCAAGTATTTAATTTTTTCTTTTACTTTATATTAATTCACAAATTTTACTCTCACGAACTTTCAGATACATTTTTTACTCTTTCTTAACATTTAAACTACTTTTTATTAATGCGTATAAATGTAATTAAAAAGGCAATGAAATCATATAAGTTGAATTTGATATTATTAAATTACCTGTTCGTTGTTGTGTTGATCAAATGCAGTTTTTAATAAAGTTTAATTTGTCTTCATATTACCAGCTTAATTTATTTTGTTTAAAAGATTATATGTTTCCAAATAAATAAATTATTACTTAAAATTAAAGGATCAACACTCCAATGGAAATTCTACTTTTTAAACTTATTACTATTTTATACATTTATTTATTTCGATTTTCGATGACAACTATTTTTAAAACCTTACTGAATTATGAAAAAGTAAAATAAGAAACAAATTAAAATTCATCTTTCATTAATGATTTTGTTTTTTTTTTATTACACCAAACAAATCACATGTTATAACTTTTCAAAATGTATTATTTTACACACTTGATTCACATATTTCTATTAGACTAATGATACATTGTTTTTAATATATTTATTTTATAAAAAAACAAAAACAGAATTACATCATAATCTAAAAATATATAACTATTTTTATTACATTTATTTTTTTCCTTTCATGTAATCCTTCACAAAAATTAAAACTTCTTTTTGCTTCTATCTTTAATATTTCAATTTGAGTGAACTGGACTCAAACATAAAAAAGCTGATACATCAAAAATAAAAGAAAATATTCTCTATTACATTACATAAATCACGTTTTATCTCTTATCCAATCCAGTTTTTGCATCCTACGTTCACGAGTGATTCATATGTAAACAACATGACAATCGCATGCGCTCTATATTTTATCTCATAAATATGTAATACAATTTTTATTTATACTTTTAACTGAATCATTTTCTCAACGATAAGAACACATAAATTTTTGTTGAAAATTCGATTGTTTTAATTTCTTATTATGACTATTATTTATATATATCACTATAACATATCTGTGAACATCATGGCCACACAATATCATATTTAACTATATATATATATATATATATATATATATATATATATATATTTCAGTATAACCATATTAACAAATTGTCAATATAGTATAATTTTTCCCTTATTATCTTTCCTATTAAAGCGATCTTTACCTTTACCCTACGTAGATAGTGATCTGCATCTCATCTAACCTTAAACTTTCTTATATAAATAAAAAAACAGAATGTAACAAAAAGGCATTTGAATTTTGATACATTTAGTTCTCTATTACATCCAAATATACAATATTTTTTTTATCAAATTTTACGTTTTAATGTAAATTACTTAATCTTTTTTTTCTATGTAATTACTAATATCATGGACAGGATATACTATACACAATATTTTATTTCAAATTGATATTTATGGTTCACGACACCACATCACAGTTTTCAATCTACTGCTTAAATAATACAATCGTTCTTACACAAAAAAGGACATTAATTTTAATTTTTAATTTGCTAGCAATTTATTAAAGTGTATAATACTAATTTGAAAAATATATAGAAAATTCATGTAAATTTTCTGTATATTTTACATGCAGAACTCTATTTGCCTCAATTAGCATTTTAAAATAGTATCATTTGGTGACGTTAAATTCTAATGGCAATTAAAAAATATTATTTTTAAATATTTAAAAAAATAATCATAATTAATTTTAAAATTTTTACTTTAGAATTTTTGTAATGAAATAGAAAATTCAAAGAAAAAAAAAACTGGTCTAATTGTTATAATTTTTTTATTTACATATGAACTGTTTCAGATATCTTGAAACACATGCATACATACATTTTTATATTCGGATAAGAAGTATCATCACACAAAATGCATTGCATTTAAAAGCTTATCTTACCAGTGCTATATTACATCACACAAATCTCCCATCCCAACTTTATCTATGGATGTTAGATTAACCCTGCAATGTTTCCGATGTGACCGATGCTTACATAGAGCGCGGCGTCACGCGCACCCAATCGCATGATGTGTGTTGAACGACACAGCATGTTGATTTCCGAGGCTGGATGCGGGAGACAGTGCCATCTATCACCAAACAGTCATCTATTACTGCCGAACTTCCTAATCTCATTTCACTCATTCACTCTCGCCGCACTACGCCGACGTCACTCAGCAGCGTGTGCCTCAATTAGGTGCCAGCTAATATCGGCCCATCGGTTTGTGGTAGTTCGCGTTATTGTACCTGCGAGGCAGGGGAATCTTATTGCAATCAGGCAGGAGTGAATTAATGTTGGAGGTGGATTTGATGCAGTGCGTTTAAGTCGGAGGACATGAATACAACGTTTCACTTTTTAGTTAAGAGTCTGACAATAAAGAAGTTATGAATTGCATATATAATAATAAGGTGATATGGGACAATTCTAGAAGTTATGCGTAAGTTTTTAAATTTTTTTTATCACGAAATAATATAGATATTTAATTTCGACAAACACCATAGCAGTTCTACGTTATAGACATATTATTTGCCTAAATTAAGAAATATTAAACTCTTGTAAGAGGGATTTGAGATTTTATATTTGCACTCATAGTTGCCAGAATTGTTTCAATATCTTAGAGCAAATATGACAAAGACCTCCTAGCACTGTTTTTAAGATGCGGGACGGATGTCTATTTTAGTCATTTAAAATGGTGTTTTCACGTTATTTATATCTCCATTTATAAAAGATTTAATAGAACACTTCAGGAAGATATCTCTTAACAGAATTCTACAAATAAGCAAGGACAAATATTCGCATATGTAATTTTAAAATTTCAAACCTGCGTTGTACAATAATTAATTTTCTGTTATATATACAACTTTAAGGCTGGCAACCTCTTCTCTTTTATTTCTGTCAAAGGTATGTGGTACTTTATAATAATTGTTCGAGTATTTTTTCCCATAATTGTCTCATAACATAATAAATTATGGTAATTATAGCACTACTGGTATCATCTATTACAACAGCTAAGTGTTAATATTTTTAGCACTTTGGGGCATAGTTAAACCTATATTAATAAAAATTAATTTTAAAAATTATCTAGCTTAAAATTTAATGTCAGATATTAGATAATCCCTGATGGCAGATGAAATAATAGCAGTCCTGGTAAATTATATAATTTATTGCAATAGTTAATGATATTATTTTTAATGCTTTGTAGCACACTAAAATCACCTACATTTGTAAAAATATTTTTTTAAATGTCTACCGTAAATTAACGCCAGAAAAATGTTGTATAACCTCCGGGTAGCAAATGGAGTTAAAGAACTAGGGGTAAATCATATCATTTATTGCAATACAGAATGATAATAATTTTAGTACATTCATCATTATCGTACATGACTTAACAACACATGGTGGGACAAGGCCTTCTGCTAGATTTCGAAACATGAGAATTTCTTTCTTCTTGCGAAACATGAGTACGTATGTTGTCCCTAAGCACAACTCAAGTGGCTTGTCATTCTACAGTCATGTTTGACCGGGACCTACGGTTTAAATTGGACTTCAAATCCGTACAAGCATCCATGGCACCCCGTGGGACTCGAACCTTAAAACATGTGGTACTGAGCTTTAGTCACTCGGCCATCAGTCCCCAAATTTAGAGCATGGTAAAATCACCTACATTAATAAAACAAATCTAGCTTAAAAAAATTAACTGAGGCAAAATGTTGTTATATCTTTAGGTGGTATATGAAACCAGTTTTTATTGTTTATAATAGCTACTAAACCAGTTTTTTAAACAATTACTTTGCATTGTTTAGGTGTCATGCTAAAATTAAACATATTATTGAATTGAACTATAAAACTGAAATAAATAGAAATTATATTCAGATTGAAGAGGTTTAATGACCGACAAATTTTGGCCACGTTGCGCCACGCCAAACAGTCGAAGGTATATGCTTTATAGTTAACAATGCTAGACCTAAATTCTAAAAAGGACGAATTAAATAAAAATTAGAATGGATATTATCATTAGTGTAAATACTTCAAGCAAATCATATCTAAAAGTTGCTCAAACAAAATAATTTTATTCGATTCAATTTAGAAACATAACAACTGTTATATTAAAGCAAGTAAAAAAAATTAAATTACCGTTGATTCTGAAACAGGCTGTGATGTATAGCATCAAATTATATATTATCACTCATATTAGTGTCAGTATCTTCCTTTCCCATGGATACAGATGGACATGGATACAGATACACTTCGAGATGGATACAGATTCCAACTCTGATTCTGATCCTTAATATGTGTAATAATATGTGTTTGCCACTGCATTTTATTTATTGTTTGTCTTTTTTTATGTTCCCTATTGAATGATCTCTTGAATTGAGTTTTTATTTCAGGTTTACAAGGGTTAACCCTCAAAAAATAGATGTAGCAAATACAATGCAGAAGTAAAAGTCTTTATATTTAGGTTTCATAGGTGAATCTAGCTTAAGTTTCTGTGTACAAGGAAGGTATTTTTGATAAGACAAAAAGAAAATAGATGCTGTCATTCCTAACTCACTCATTATGGTATGCGGAAGGTATGTGGTATGTTAGTTGTGCATAGTGTCTTGAATTTATACCCAAACAAATTGCAGACACTGAAATACTGGTTGATCTAAAAACAAAAATAATTTTAGGAAAATAATGTACTTAAAGATTGATTCATTTCTTCCAATGTAGAGGATTAAGTTCTGAATAATGCTATAGCTAAGAGATATTCTGACTTTAAAAAATAGAAAATTTCCTTGGGTTATGTTATTGCTGGACATCATATGTAGCAATTTTTATCTCCAAAGTAATCTCAATAGCCTGTAGAAAATAAAAGAAGGTGAAAATTATCAAATTATAAGCTTTTCAAACCCATTTGGCTTAAAGGTAAATCGTGTAGTATTAAAATGAACTGAAGATGAATGGCGTTCGAAAGACTAAAGTATTCGCAGAGAAGCCTTTGCCAAAGATTCACAATAGTTTTAGAAGATTTTTAAATCTCAGTGGCGAGATGCGTTAAAATAAATAGGCCGAAGAACAGAACGGCTACGACTGCAGAAGAAAAAAGGAGTCTGTTTGGTTTATTCGAAATTCAGTTATGCTTACGTCTCATCCATTGCTGTATTGGATCTTCAACCGTCTGTTTATTATTCCGCTGTGGTAGCACATCCGTCGCTTTGTTTTATTTTATTTGCACCAAATCCTCCTTAACTGCAACCGATATGGAATGAACTGAACCAAAATGATATATCTTTTGGAATGGGAATCGATAGAGGACGCTTAAACTAGATTAAAGTGATGTATTAAATCGAACGGTTCAGAACTCATCAAAAAAAGGGAGAAAAAAGGAAATAAATTTTGTATTCTTCTAAATGCGCTTTTAATGCTTTGAAAGATATTAATCTCTTTGTATCATTCACAATAGTTATTCATTCATTTGCTACAAAAAGACAAAAACGACATAATGGGAAATTAGAAGTCTTTCTGTTAAGAAAAATGCTGAAACGTTAAAACTTAAGAACAGTTACATTAAATGCTTTGAAATGTATTTCAAGTTTTTAATTATAAAGTAATTAATGTATATGGCTAATGTGCGAAATGACCCTTTTCAAAAATTTCAAGTCTCATACATTTAGCGAAAGGCTTTTAATTCAGATCTCTGGATAAAATGTTAAGATGTTAAAAAATGCTTTATTGTATTTTTGCATAAATAAAAAAAATGATATCATTCGATAAACTTATATGGATATAGATTAGAAAATTAAGAGAATGTCTACTAGCTATAAAAACATTTATGAAGGATTTAAAAACTAATTCCGATATAAAAATTTTACTTTTGATTAAATATAT
This sequence comes from Caerostris extrusa, assembly GCA_021605095.1. Lineage (NCBI taxonomy): Eukaryota > Metazoa > Arthropoda > Arachnida > Araneae > Araneidae > Caerostris > Caerostris extrusa. The sequence goes on along the minus strand of BPLR01007191.1, from coordinate 16,350 downwards.
TTTATTAAAAGCGTATTTAATTTTTATCTTGATTATTTTGAATTTAAGTGTGTAACTTTTATTTAAAATTGATTTCATTTTAAGAAGATAAAATGAAAGAAAATTCATTTCAATGATAAAATTAATTTATTTTAAAATTATAATGTATATAATAAGTCATAAATATAAAAAAATTAATCGTTCAATTGTTTTTAACTTCATAATAAATCTGTGCATAATTTTGCTAACACAATCTTTTTATATAAGGAAATATAAAAGATATAAGAAAAAAAGATAATATAAAAGATTTATTTATAAGGAAAACATGACGAAACAAAAATTATAAAATACCCTCATTTATTCAGAGACATTGATAATATGTTTCTTTGCAGTTCTTTTAAAAAGAAATCGAAAATTAATTCTTTATACTTTAATAAATGTTTTATAAACATTTACTTTAATGGAATTCAATTTTATTATCAATTAATAAATTTGTAATTGCATTGGGCACTTTCTAAATATACAGGGTGATTATAATTAAAGTCCCCCTTTCAAAATGCTGTAAAAAAAGAACCACTCTTCACAATGAGTTCAAATTTGAACTGAAGATACTTGAAGGGGGAAATGGTGTTCATAAAAAAAAAGAGTTAAAAAAATTCCACCGATTTTTCACATCGAATTTGATATGACCTTGCCGTGGTGGATGGGCTTTCCATTAATAGTTTGACTGACTTGGAAGTCATTTTTTCCATCAAAAAAATCGAAACAATAAAACACTTCAACACTACAGTTGATTTAATGAGCAACTTATGACAAATGCGTTGTAATTTCGATTAAAATATCACTCACAGCCGAATTCTTTATGCCGCTTACAGTGCCATCTATTAATACACTTTGGAACTTTTTGTGATATCGTACCGTTTCCCCCTTCTTCAAGTATCTTCAGTTCAAATTTGAATTCATTGTGAAAAGTGTTTTTTTTTTACAGCATTTTGAAAGTGGGGCTTTATAATCACCCTGCATATTTTTTACTTTGATTGTCATATTTAGGTTAAAATATTAGCAAAAACGCAAGTTGAGAATATAAAAAGCCCACCAATATCTTTTAAAAATGAATTTGAGGATGGTGACAGTTTAATATCATCAGTGAGCATTGTTAGAATAAACATTACTACTTCGCCAGTCACGAAATATTTAATAAAAGTAACTTTATGAAGCAATATACAAAATGGCTTTGGTTTAATTAAAAAAATTACGAAAAATTTATTTCGGGGTAGTGTTTTTTCCGCGCACAAATAAATCCAGGAAAAATAATCATCTAAATGACACAGCTTTTAAGTTAGCAAAATATACAAGCATGAAGTGCATGCATTTCTATGTTTATGGATAGTTTTTATTAATTTTTTAATTAAATTTTCTGATAAATTATATTTTTAAATTTATTGTGTAATTTAACAATTGAATAAATTATTTTTGACTGATTCACTTACTTTTTATTTTTGTTGTTGTTGTTCTAATGCAGCTGGCAATACAGAGACAGTTAATCGTTGTTGTTGTTGTTGTTATTATTATTATTTATTTTGCGTTTCTTATGTTAGCTGCATGTGTTTCTTTTCCTATCCATTTGGTTCCTTAATTTCAATTTTATTTATTTATTTATTTAAATTATCATTATAATTTTTAACCGACTATCTCTATCTATATATATATATATTTTTTTTTTTTTTTTTGGAATAATTTTGTAGATATTGCTATCATGCATTCTACGAAATATAGATTGTGGTTAAAAAAAAATAATAAACAATTAAGTTCAAAAATTAATACGTACATTTTACACTTTGTATTCTTAGTATTTTTTCAATTTTATTACAAATATTTGTATATTTCATAGATTCTGGGTATAGTTTTTTTTTTTCTCTCATGTTTTTAATATTTTAATTACTTTTTTTCAAGAACGTTTTATCTAATCATAAAAATGTCTTTCAAAAAATAATGTATTGCTTTGGTTTATTATATTATTTATTTGTTTGTTCATATTTATAAGCCTAAAATCAGGGCTCAAAAACTGGTGTAAATATTTCATTTAAATTGCAGTTGAAAATTGAAATTAGCTTTTACATCTTCAGAAACAGTTCTAAATAACTCTTTTCAAAGCCTATTTTTTTCTTTGTTATTCCTCACCGATGCATCAAAATTATAAGAGATTCATTATCATATAAGGTGGAATCTAAAAGGTATACTGAAGTGTACTCAAAACTAAAAAAAAAAAAACTACTGTATACTTCAAAGATTCTGTATACTTCAAAAACTACTGTATACTTCAAAGATTCTGGGTATACTTTTACTTCAAAGATTGGGTATTTTTACTGTTGGTTATAATTTTTCTCTCATGTTTTTATTGTATTACTTACTTTTTATGAAAGCTTTATCTATACACAATCATGAAAATTCGTTTCAAAAATAATGTACTGATTTTGTTATTTTATTATATATTTGTTTGTTCATATTTGTTGGCCTAAAATCAAGGCTAGAAAACTGGTGTAAATATTTCATTTAATATGCGGTTGAAAATTGAAATTACTTTCACGCCTTCAGAAATAAGCATAAATATTTGTATACCATATGGATTTTATTAATTTAAAGCAAGGAATATTGTAAAATAAATCATTCCCAAATAAAAAAACCCACGCATAACATTTTTTAAGATTTTACGAAAATTCTAATTTATGCAAAATAATTTCGAAGTTGTATTAAAACAAAATTTAAATTTCAAAACATACAAAAAAAAATATATATATATATATTTTGAAAACTAATGTGTACAAAAAGCAATAATTGGTCAAAGACCTTATATTTAAATATTACATTATGTCATGTATCTTCAGGCTCCACGTGCCCCCTGGATAGTGTGCTAAATAAGTAACAACGGTGCCGCCCTTGCTTATGGCATAAAGATTGACTGTCTCTTTACTGCCCTCTACATCAGAACAAGAAAGACATTATGTCCTTTTCGCCTTATATTCCAATCACCAATGCTTATTTTAAATTGATACAAATATGTATTTTGAGATATAGTAGTAATATGAAATGTTTTTAAACTTTTTTTCCCTCACTAAACAATGAATTCACAAAACGTAAAAGTTTAAAATTTCTTATAAAAGTTCGTTTATTACATATGCCTTAATATATTTAAATTTATGTAAATATAAGAAAGAAAATATTATAACTTTGAACTATAGCCAAGAACTATAATGAAGGAAATAAATTTAAAATTATTAAATTTTAAAAAATAAATTTTGGCAAATATATGCAATAATTGAAATCTTATGTCCTAAAACAAACATGTAAATGACTGAAAAGAAAAACAAGCTTTAAAAATATCGCTAACGAGTTTCTATTTACTGGATGTAAAATGTTCTTTCCGCTCAATAAGTATGAATAATGAAGTTCTCTTGTTTATATAACTTTCAAAAATATGAATAGAAATGTTAAATAGATTGGAAAATATAACAATAACGATTAGGCTTCATTGTGTAATAAGCAATATCGTTACATGAATCTCGAATCAAGTGTTTGTCTCAAGAAGCATATTTGGTGTGACTTGGTATCTAACCAAGTGATGTGTTCTGTTCATCAATCAACTCGTCTAGTCTCGAAACCAAGGTTGGAGGGCTTAAAATTAGATGAAACGAGAAATAGATTAGAGCTTTTGTATAATCAGCAATATTATTATATAAATCACGAATAATGAATAGTCGATGGAGATGATGCTATTATTTGTTATGATCCTACTACTCGAAAAGTAAAGAGGGACAATTACATTGATTGGTTATTATCATTTTCGAAAAGAATATTGATTGTTTTGATCATTTTCGAGAAGTTATCTTGCATTAATATAATCATGTAGACTCATAAATGTTTATAACCCATTTGCGGAGACTTGAAATCAGTCAACCAAGATCTCATTAATTGTTTGTAGGTTTTATGGCCTTCTCATACAAAAGGGATATGTTGCTCAGATAAAACGTTTTACTTAAAATTTACAACTAGCGTAAATGCTCACTTTCTGATATTGATATCTGATTCAATGCTAGCTACTACTAAAAAGAAATAATTACATAGTTAGATAATCAAAGTGTTGATCAGTTACATAATTACAATAAAAATATTAAAAAAACATTCTCACATAACATATAATTTTGAAATTCAATTGTTCTGTTCTAGTGAAAATTATAATCGGGTAACTGTAACTGTTCTTTAAAAGCCATATATTCCAAAACCTAAACGTTGTTTCAATTGCTAATCATGCAGGAAAATAAAAAAGTCTTGTAGAGGTAAACTGATATGTCATAGCCGTGTTTCTTCAAGCATACTGATACAGATTGCAAATAATTAAATAAATGTGCAAAATATTAACAATCCAATTATACATATGTAAAGATTAGTCTTAAACATTTTCTGCAATGTAATAAAAGCCAATTTGAATTTATCTTATTATAATATAAAAAGTTCGTGCCTAACCGCTTGTTTCGTTTCCATGATGACCTATAGTAAAATAACTTGCCATAAATAATTAACTACTTAAAACTAATTTGTAACTAACTATATAATAACAAACTAATTAACTAGTTAGTAATTAAATAACTAAAATTAATTAGTAACCAGTAGACACACTGAAACCTGAAGCAGTTCTCTTGTATACCATGTAAGCATATCGATTCAGCGGTGTCTGTATACTCGACATCCACTGAACGTTTATTTTCAAAATGCTAAATTTTTATTTTCAGAATTTTAATGTTTCAGAATGTTATTTGTTAATTCAGAATGTTTAATGTTAATTTTTCAGAATGTTCTGAATGAATAATAATTCATTCAGCTCCAACCTAGTCTATGGCTAAAATTAATTCAAAAGATTATTAAGCCAGAAAAAAGAAAATAATAGATAGAATTCAAATTTGACTCGACTAGGTGGAGATTTATATGCTCTGATGCTACTTTATCTCAATTTATACAAATGCTGCTAAAATGCTGGAGATAAAAGAAGTTGACAAAGGTGAAAATTAAACTTCCATAAAGGAGACAGTATTCAAATTTCCTATTCAGTGTTATATACTGTATAATACTGTATTCAGTGTTATATACTATATAATGCTGCATTTAAATCCTTTTCTATTCAGTGTTATATACTATATAATACTGAATTTAAATCCTTTTCTATTCAGTATTACTATATAATTCTGAATGAAAATGATTTAAAAAGCTGCCTTCGCCATTTTCAGAGTCAGAATCCAAATGCCATGTTAGTAAACTGTGAATAGAGCAAGACAAGTCCTGGTGGCAGTACAATGGTCAAGATCCAAATACAACTTATTATGTTATTTTTAACACATATTTTATTATTTAAATTTTTTATTAAACCATTACCTTTTTGGGGTAATGAATTTAAATCTATAGAAATAGATTTAAAATCATTACCTAGATCTTATGTAACCAATTGTTTGGCACAACCTGGCCGAATCTGGCTCTTGTGTCAAAAACAATACCTGCTTACATATATTTTGATTACTTTGGATATCTATTATCTCTTTAGAAAAACATCAATTTCATGGCTCTTCTACAAAAATTTAAATTATATCAAAATAAAAAGGTATGGTCGAAATTTCACAGTCAACAAATTTAAAGACATATAGGGCGTACAGAGTCTGTAGCTACTTTGGGAAATTTATCTTTCTTCAGGGACGTATAGTAAAGACAAATGGTAGATTATCAAAGTTGTGATTAATGGTAGATTAATGTTAGTAAACTGAATAAAGCAAGGCAAGTGCTGGTGGCAGTACAGTGGTCAAGATCCAAATGTAACTTAAATTATCAGTAGAATTTTGTTTAATTTCAGACACATTTAATCTGCAATCGAAGTCGTTGTCAAATTTTATACTTGTACTGTGTTTAAATCTTCTATTTGATACACGGTAGTACACCTTTTAGGATAATGAATTTAAAACCTTAGAAACAGATTAAAAATCATTATTCAGATTATTTTTTAAATCATTAACTAGATTTTCTCTAATCAATTTTTGGCATAAATTGGCCAAATCTGGCCTTTGTGTCATAAAACACCTGCTTACCTATATAATGATTACTTTGGATGGCTATTATCTCTTTAGATCTATTTCATGGCTCTTCTACAAAAAATGTAAATTATACAAAAATAAAAGGTTTAGGTCGAAATTTCACAGTCACCAAATTTAAAGACATACAAAGTATACAGAGTCTGTAGCTACTTTGGGAAGTTTAATCTTTCTTCCGGGACGTGTAGTAAAGACAAATGGTAGATTAACAACGTCGAGATTAATACCTAGTTCCATGGAATGAGAATAAGTAAAATCTGCTTCTACAGCACCCCCAGGAATGTGCTGAAGTACAGGACAACTAATGAAAATGGAACATTCAAGAACTGTTCTGGAACACATCTCCAGTTTTGAATAGTGGGAGGTGATAGCATTAAACAGAGTTATAAAATTACTGAATAATTCATTGGGGAATTTTATGATTAAACATCCCTATTAAAATAGTTAAAATTAAAAAAGAAAGAAAAGAAAACTATTATAGTGAAGAATAGTTTACATAAATGAAGTTGATATACGAAAAAAAGTAAAAAACTCGAAAACTCGTTACGAAGAATATTTTAAAAATTTTGACGTATAAATATTCAGTTCTGACACATTTATTTAATGCAAAATTTTCTTCCATCTTAATTGTTAAAGTGGAAAAGTAATTTGAAGTAAATTTAACGTTAATATATCAATACGTTATTCTAAACTGTCAGTTTAATTTGATGTAATGAAAAGTAACTTTATTCCAAATTCTCATTATATATGTCACAGGAAAATATAGTTTTATTATATTATTTCAAATAATAAAAAAATTTCAAGATACCTAAATTGAATTTTGAAACAATCAATGAATTCATTTTTATGAATGGAACTATTGATTATACATTTTATTTACTTGCGTATGAACTAACATATTTTTAAATAGACACATTATTACTTAATGCTGTAACCCATGCATCTCTTTACACAGGGGATGAGCACCTCTTGTGGCGGTCAGAAGAAATGGCCAGTAGACTCCACCTGAGAGGAAGTACAGTGTAACTGCTCTCCTGCTGAGAAACGTTTAGTTTACAGTCTCTAATACCGATGGGAAATATATATAGCGCAAACCGGAGCATTAGTGGTCATACAGACTCTCCCCCAGTAAGAAAGTTTATTTCGCGCAACCTGTACGTATCCGAGATTCGGATTTTCGACGTAATGGAGTAATTAAACAAATCTATAATTACAAATCTTTAAAATTGTGTTAATTAGTATATTCTCTCTGTGTGTTTTGTTCGTGAATGTATAAACAAAGCTGTGAGTCATCCAACCTGTGTCTCAAGTACCTCAACCCAACCACATACACTTACAATCTGTTTGCCCAATCTAACAACAATACAATGGTTCTTAATAAAACTGATGCACCATTAAATAAATAACTCAACAAATATGAATCTCTTACTAATAATAGAATGTGTAAAATAGACAAATTGTTAACAATGTAAAGCGAATAATTATTAGGAATTAAAGAATAATTAGGGCCTGTAAAGGTTACCTAAAAAGCCAGTAAAGAGAGTAGATTTTCCATTCGGGAATCACGTTTCCTTGCTGTTAGTTAAACTAATCCAACACTCTTGAAAGATTAATAATTTAGTGTTTTTAGTTTAAGCTGCAAAATAAACATATTTTCGCCTTTTATGGTGCGAAGCAGTTTTCTGGTTTTGTATTGAATTTTTGCAACCATTATTTTTGGAATACTTTGTGTTATGATTTACCTTCATTTCATACAACTTCTATTTTAATATTTATTTTAAATGATTGTTATTGATTTAATAATATTTATATTATATAATTCATTATTATTAATAATATTATAATAATAAATGTAGTTATATTAAATATTGATATTTATTTTAATAATATTTATTTTTAAACAATTAAAAGAATATACTATTTACATTTATATTAATAAAAATTTTTATTTCAGATATTTGTAATATGAGATTAAATTTTGATCAGCACCTCTTTCAATTCAATATTGCAGATTCATTTTTTTCAAAAAAGAATTTTACAATATTTAAAATATATTACCTTTAATAATTGTATATTTTAACTAACATTTCATATAAACTTTTTACATTTTTATTACATTTATTGCATTTAAAAATATTTGAAATTACTGTTTAGAATAAATGCAAGATTAAATTTTTCGAAAACGAATTTTTCATAACAAACTTTTCATAAAAATATTTTATAAATTTTGTTATAACAACTATACATAGAAAATATCACTAAATTCAAAATTGTAAATTATAAATAATTAATCATTGTTTTCGATTTAATGTCAAATGCAACAGCAGCCTATTCATGTTTTCATTTACTGTAAGATAAATGTAGATATTTACTCAAATTATTTTTGAGAAAAGTTTTACTATAACAAAATAAGAAAATAAACAATAATTAATCATTTAAATTCATTAAAATAAATTTATTTTAATTATTTTTTTTATAAAATGTCATTTTCAATTTTACATAAAAAAAATTGAAAAACAATATTTATTTAATTTAAAAAACAATTTCATTGTTATGTCATTATATTAAATAGTTTCTTTATTTATGTTTTATTTACATAATTCTGATAAATATCTAGAAAATGTTTTTGAATATAACCCAAAGAAAATAAATTTAACCTAAATTTAAACATTCCAACTATTGTGAATATTCATTACTATCACTAATGTGTTTTTGTATTTCAAAGCATATTTCTTAGTTTTATAAAATAAACCTTTTGCCAAAAGTTCAAAGCAGTTCTAATGGTGGCTGGTATTGTGTGTTATTTATCATTGTTTTGTAAGTCAGCTAAACGTGCCATTGGCAAAACAAATGATGATTGGTTTACGCACGGTCTGGTGATTACGCCTGATGAAGTAAAAGCTATTTAAATTGTTGTTATTTCGAATGGATAGGGTCAGTTGCACGCACTTATAACGAAAAATAATGGAAAATTTGACAGCTGTTATATTTGCATAATTTGATCATAGATTTATGGGTTTGTAAGTCATTTATAATTATTAAAATACTCTTTGCAATTCCAATATTTCCAGTTTACATTTACATTAAAACTAGAAAATTTTCCATTAAGAAATGAATTATTCCCTATAGGTTTTGAGTTTATTTTTATGTTAATATTCATTTACTGATCCATAAAATTAGTTTCGAAATCTATGTAATATGGATTTAAAATCTCTGTAGTTATACATTTTTTAAGATTCGAATCGGATTGGCAAACTATCGATGTGCACTAGAATTGTCATTTTTTAAATTTGGTAGTTAATCGGTAATATAGTTTGGTAGTTTGGCCAGATGATGACCGACATATATCTAAAAATAGATGTATACTAAAAGAATAATGCATATTAAAAGAGATTGATGCTTGTCAGCGAGAGATAGTGCTCAACCGCTGTTTAGCAACGGAACGACAAAGGATATTGCTTAACTGCGACCAAAAATGCTTTCATAAAAGTCTACTATTTACTAGCTATCCCTGAACGTAGTACCCTATGATATATCAATGGTAGCACTGATTGGTGTAAGTTACTCAAAGTTTGGACTTCAAATCAATGGAATAAGATTCTCTATATGGATGAAAGTTATTTTTAGTATCATTAGCGATTATTAATATTAGTTAATATAGCTATTTGCTCATATCATAGCGTTACACTTTATTGATATAACATCATTAGAAGCACCGATTGAAGTAAGTTATTCAATGTCTGCACTTTAAATCAAGAAAATCAGGTTCTCTTTATAGATGAAATTTGTTTCAGTCTCATAGGTGATTCTTAGCATTAGTTACAGATAGAGGTAGATACATTATTTCATCTGACTAAGACTAAAGAACTAAGGCTTTTTTATAATTAACTAAATATTTATTTAAAAATATCTAACCTGAATATTACTATTAAACAATATTATTGAAATAATATTATAACGCAATTAATTACTTATCTGTCTAAACTTAATCAAGCAAATAGCAATAGCATTCAACTACAAATATTGCAATACGAATAGCATTCAATTACAAGAATTGAAATAGAAATATTATTCAATTACAAGTATTGCAATGATAATAACATTCAGTTACAAGCAATAACAATCAATTACAAATGTTGCGTTATACTGATCAGAAAATTATTCACACAACTTATTATTGACTGAGTTTGTTCAGAACTTCATTTGAAATTCATTTTCAGAGATTTTTAAAGAAAATCAAATTGCATTTTCATATAATCAGATAGAAATCATTAAATACTCATCCTTTAAATATATTGAAATTAATAATTCTTTGGTATGAGCTTTTTTTACACCAATACTCAATTCAAAACACTAAAATTACTTATATCATGATACTAAAAGTATTAAATAAATCTAACTGGGCTTCTAATTTTGTTTTTGCTGAAAATTCTACAAATGTACATAGTAAATATATTTAGAGTTTGCACTGATAACGAAATCATAATTTACACATTTGACGCTATGCACAAAGCCACTTTCCTATCCAGCGTCATTTTAATTAAATTTTTTTCATTATCTTTTACAGTTATTAGAAAGATGTAGAGACTTAAATTAATTGATTTCATCCACAACATCAGCGTAGCTCTTTAAAAATGGCCAACTTTCGGTATTTTATGTTAAAAATTCTTTACATTACTTTAAAAAATGAAACTAATTATTTTTTCATTATGAAGTAAGCCCAGGAATTTGATAAATGTTAATGTTCCGTACATCCAACAGAATATTTTTGCATAACAGATTCTCCAAATTTCGCCCATAACCGCAAAAGAGTCACCTCTAATGTTAATATTAACTAAGTAGGATTTTTGTTTTCAGAGAATGCTTTTAATTAGGTTCAGCCAAAAAGGTTGGTGATAAATTATCTTTAAAGCAAATACAATAAAACCAAAAAAGTACTTTCTTCATTTATCATCAAACATTTTCATTAGCCTCTGGAACAAACTTTTTTTTTTTTTTTTTAGAAAAAGCAGAGGTTTTAGTACGACTTAAATGTAGAGTATGACAAAAATGGTGATAAGGTTAAGCATAAATTATCAAGAAAAACTTACACTAAGAAATTTAGAAACAACTTTTCATTTCAAAACAAGATTCATTATGGGAAGCCTTTTTCGTATTCATAAATGGTTTTTAGCTTGTGAAGGTATGATGAAGATAATATTTTAGCTCTTGAATTCTGTTGAAAAAGAAAAAATACAAATAGTAAAATCTGAACTTATTTTAAAGATGCAGCCTGAAAATTATTAAACGCAGTCTAATATTTAAAATTACTAGTTTAGAGCATAATCTATTTAAATATGCTCTACCATGAGAGAGCAAAAATGCATAATCTTCGGAAAAATTAATTGATTCCTTTAAATATGTATTAACTTATTTTAAAATCAATGATACTGAATCTGTTTAATAGCTTGATTAATTACCTAAATGAAATGATAAACACATTTAATCTTAGAAATTATGATGCAGTTTTTTTTTTTTATTATAAATATAAAAAAATATAATTGTTTTTGTATTTAATTTAAATGAATTATATTGAATATTTATATTCTAAAAGTTAGCTGAAATAAACACCTATTAAATTTATGTAAACAATTCATAAAGAAAATGAAGCTATTCATAAAAAATATTAAGTAATTTATTTAATTTAAACTTCAGTGTGCAGATAAAAGTAAATATGTTTTTTTGTCAATAAAATCAATAAATAATTTGAAATAAAAGATTATTTTGTATATAAACACGAAATAAAATTTTGATAAGTAAATAGTTATTATTTATTCATAAAATTTCCTGATTTAATTTTTTTTTTTGTAAACTAATAAAAAATAATTATTTTTTGCCAGTGTCACCTTTGCACTTTAATTAAATTGGATTGTTAAAAACACCTGTTAAAATGTATCTATTTAAACAGATAATTTGTATGTTTAGGTGTTATTTCAATGTTGGTAAATGGAATAGTTTAAATACTACTACTGATATTTTAATAGAAATTATGACAATAGATAATTGTGACTATTTAAGGCTGAAGATCTGTTTCAACTTAATTCAACTTTTAATTTTTTTCATTATTCATTACTCAATATTAATTTTCATTATTTTTATTCAAAATTAATTATGATTGTTTATTATTTTTATAGTCTTCTGACTAATATTCTTTAATTACCATTTTTCTTTAAAAATTGACTTCATAATGTGTAAAAACAAAATTAAAAAAATGATTACAATATTAGAACTCTAAAATGTTTGCCTATTTGTATAATTTTGTTCCTAGATACGATTGATGATTCATTTTATTTACTCAATTACCATCTCTACTTCTTATACTCAATGTATATTATTAACAAAAAATATTATAACTCTTAAAATTATTGTTCTCTTAAAATAATTGTTATATTCATGTTTATTGCTTATCTTTGCTCTTAGATATTGTTACTATTTAAATCTTTGTTTCTTGTTTCTAGTATAAGTTATTGTTACTTTATTATTACTGGCATTAGTGAACTTATTGTTACACTTTATAATCATATTTATTTCGTTAGAAAAATATGTAATATTTAGTACTTTCTTCATATTCATTTTATCATTAATCTTTACTAAAAATACTTGGTAGAAATATAATGTATATATATTCAATAAAAGATACTCTTTATAAAGCCTATTAGCATGTTTCAATGAATATATTGTAAATTATATTTTATTAGGGGAGGTTAAATTTTTGTTTGCTAACAGTTTGGGATTATTATAAAATCTTTTTTCACATTTCGAATAAAAAGCATTTATCTAATAAAATATAGTGTATTACGAAGACGGAGCTTTAGTTACACTTGTATGTGAAATAATTTTGTCCATTTGGTGACCAAAATGCTACGACAATTTGCTTTAATAACATGGCGGTTAATACACATTGCTTCGTCAGCCCTAATTGCATAATAAAGTGTATGAATAATATTAAAGGTGAAAAATTTTAAACGGACATTAAAAATATAATATAAATTATTAAGAAAAGTCAGCTTCTTAACTTTTTAGCTGAGGATTTTGAATTATTTTATCTAAGAGTTCTAAATATCTAACATATCTGAATATTCTAATAAACATACTTATTGAAATAATATTATCTAATAATTATGATATTTCATTTTCAAATAGAAATACCATTCAATTGATGTATTGAAAAAGGGAATAGCATTCAATTACAAGTATTGTAAAAGGAGTAGCATTCAATTACAAGTGTTGCAATAGCAATAGAATTCAGTTACAAGCAATAGAATTCAATTACAAATTTCACTTTATTCTTATCAGAAAATTATTCGCGTGACTTATTGTTAACTCAGTTTTTTTAGAATTTAATTTGAATTTCATTTTCAGCAATAGTAAATGAAATCAAGTTGCATTTCCAAGACCAAGTTTTGACCCATTCGAAAAGAAAAGAATATATTTAAATATGCACTATTAAAATAACATACAATTAAGATATAAACAATTTTATTCCAATAATGAATTCAAATTTCTAAAATTACTTAGATTTATTTCAGACTTTTAATATAATAATGTAAATGGTTTATAGTTTTGTTTGGTCAAATGCTACAAATGTATATTGTAAATATATTCCATGTTTACAGTGATAACGAAAACATAATTTACAAATTTATTATTATTTTTTTTTATTATGTTCAAAGCCACATTCCCTATCGAGCGCCATTTTTAATTAGATTTAATTTTCATTATCTTTTACAGTTATTAGAAAGACGTAGAAACTTAAATTGATTGATTTTCATCCACAATATCAGCGTAGCTTTTTAAAAATGGCCCACTTTTGGTATTTTTATGTTAAAATTCGCTACATTACTTTAAAAAGGAAAATTACTTTTTTTTCATTCTAAAAGTAAGGCCCGAAATTTGATAAATGTTAATGTTCCGTCCACCCAACGGAATATTTTGCATAACAGATTCTCCGAGTTCGCCCATAACCACCAAAGAGTCGCCTGTAATGTTAATATTAACTAAATAGGATTTTTTTCAAGAGAATGTTTTTAATTAGGTTCAGCCAAAAGCTTGATGATAAATTATCTTTAAAAGCAAATACAACAAAACCAAAAAAGTTATTTCTTCATTTATCATCAAACATTTTCATTAGCCTCTGGAACAAACTTTTTTTTTAGAAAGAGTAGAGGTTTTAGTGTGACTTAAATGTGAGAGTATGACAAAAATATTGATAAAGGTTTAAGCATAAATTATCAAAGAAAACTTGCACTAAGAAATTTAGAAACAACTTTTCATTTCAAAACAAGATTCATTATGGGGAGCGCTTCTTTTTTCCATTCATAAATGGTTTTTAGTTTGTGAAGGTATGATAAAGATAATATTTTGAGCTCTTGAATTCTGTAAAAAAAAGAAAAAAGAAAAAGAAATGCAAATCTTAAGATATTTTGCAGATGCAGTGTGAATATTACACTAAATGCTGTAGAATATTTAAAATTACTAGTTTAAAGCATAATTTATTTAAATATGCTCTATGAAGAAGAGAAAGTGCATAATCTTTAAAATAATTAATTGATTCCTGTAAAAAGGTATTAAGAATTTATTTTAAAAATTAATGATACTGAATCTGTTTAATAGCTTGATTAATTGTCTTAATGCAATGATTAACACACATTTAATCCTTTATGTGAATTGCGAAGACCAGTTTTATTTTTATTATAAATGTAAAAAATATCATTGTTTTTTCGTATTTAATTTAAATGATTATAACTCAGATATTGTTTTATGATTATGATACTAAAAGCTACCGCAAATAAGCCACTCGATGAATCTATGGCAAGCTTAAATTCATAAGAATTTAAACTATTAGTAAAAATGTATCTCTTAATATCATCTCTGGAGTAAATTGGCAAATTTGTATGGATTGAGGTTCAATAAAGCAATAGGTACCCAGCAACAATAATTGGTTATTTTTATGGACAATGTTGACTATCAGTGGCATTCAGAAATAGGCAAAATACTGTTTTGAATGTAAACACTCGTAATATTTAATAATGATTATTTGATCTAATAAAGCAATAATCATTTGTATTAATTGTATAACAAAAAAATCTAAATGAGCATAATTAAACAAACTAAAGCATTTATAGTATTACAGTTATTTTCAATATGAATAAGCGTTTAATTATAGTATTGCAAATATAGATAACAACATTATGCATATTGCAAAGGGATAGCATTAATACCATTGTTATATTTATCGAAAAAGTATTCGGGCTTAAACAGCCACTGGCTCAGTTTACTTTATATATTTAATTTGAAATTCCTTTTCAGCAATTTCCGCGAAGGAATCCGACTTAAACCAGCCCTAATCGGGTGAGAAAATGTTTAAAAATCACTCGTCATTAAAAATATCGTTAACTTGAAAAGCACCTCAGTATTTTTAGTATGAGCTTTTCTTATTCCAATATTCAATTCAATATCCTAAGTACTTATATCATTATATTAAAAGTTTTAAAGAAATCTGACTGGGCTTATAAATGAGTTTGATAAAAATGATACAAATATACTAAATATTCCGAGCTCCACTGATAACGAAAAACATACTTTGCGAAAATTTGACGCTATGCACAAAGCCATTTTCCCTATCCAGCGCCATTTTTGAGTGGAGGCAATTTTTCATAGCATTATCTTTTGCAGTTATTAGAGAAAGATGTGGAGACTTAGATGGTTGATTTTCATCAAAGAGAACATCAGGAGTGGCTTTCTCTTTAAAAATGGCCCACTTTTGGTGATTCTATGTTAAAAATTCGTTACATTACCTTTATGAAAATTATTTATTTTTTCATTCTAAAACCTAAACCCTAAAATTTTGATGAGAATCAGTTAATGTTTCCGTACATCCAACGGAATATTTTTGCATAACAGGTTCTCCGAGAGTTCGCCCACTAACCGCAAAAGAAAGACTACGCCTCTAATGTTAGTATTAACTGAAGTCAGGATCAAAGAGAATGTTTTTAATTAGGTTCAGCCAAAAAGCTTGATGATAGAGAGGTATCTTTCAAAGCAAATACAACAAAGAACCAAAAAGTTCTTTCTTCATTTATCATCAAACAATCATTAGCGTCAAGGAAGACAAACCTTTTTTACAAAAGCAGAGGTTTTAGTGTGGCTGAAGCATGTGCGCATGACAAAAATGAGGTGATAGGTTAAGCATAAATTATCAAGA